>WAAG01076184.1:746-17390 GCA_013390105.1 Tichodroma muraria | reverse complement strand
GTAATAACAGAATAGTAATTTCCTTATTGCACATGACTACATCATCTCCAAAGCACTGGCAAGAGGTGCAAGCAGTTCTCTGAACAAGCGCAGTGCAGTTGTAAACAAAATTAAATAGACCTGGAACTGAAAATATCACAGGCAGCTGCAGAACTACAGCTCTGGCTGCTTGCTTCAGCAGATGGTGGAAGAAAGGCTGATTTAGGTCCTTTGTAACAGAAAATCCAAAGGTGAGCTTTGACACCAGTTACAGGTCTTTTTCCGCTGATAGTGTCCTGTGCCCGTGGTGGGAATATGCAGTCATTCTAAAACCAGTGGTCCTTGGGCTTCATGAAGACTAGATGTCTAAAATGTCATCCGTGACATGGAAATTAAAACCAGATAAGAAGTACTAGATCAGTCTGTACCTTCCCTTTCTATGGCAGGGGACTTCCCTAATGTGCATCATATAGTGGTCTTCTCATTTGATTTTTAAAGGTCAAATTAAACATGGATCTATCAATTTATAGGTGGCTCTGGCATTTTCACTGCATTTGTCACCTTTCTAATATATCCAACCCTCCCTTCACTTACCTCTACTTCATATGTGGGTAAGATATCCTACTTACATCTCCACCTGTAGCATGGTCCCCTTAAAAGACTGATGAAGTGATTGTGGGCAGAACTAACTTCACCATCCACATAGTGCACAACAGTCAACTCTGATACGAATTTTAATTATTCACATAATTCAGTTTCCTGACTCAGACAACACATTTTTGGCACCACAAGTCTCAGAACAGCATGGTGCTTGCAAGGCTGAGGCTCACCTTTGCCAGGCAGAGATGGCCTGTCAAGTCTGTAACCTCTGCCGAAGTGGCCACCGAGTCACAAGGTCATTAGCAAGAGTTTGCCAGCACGCCACACAGTGAGTCATACTTAACAGCCCATCTGCTGTCACACTTCATAAAATATTTTCCTATTATTCCTCCTTCCTGTTCTATTCCTAAGGAGCAAATCAATCCTCAGCGGATGTGTAACTGCCAGAACCCATTTTTGCAAATAAAAGAGAAGAAACAGTTGTTGCCTTTCCCACTACCCCCAAATATCTGATACTTCTTATCATTCTTGCTGACATTTTAACAGTGGTGACTGCTGATTGGGATAAGCATTAGGATTCCTAGTCACAAGCCAGTGACACATTTTACTGTGGAGTGGAAAGACAGCACTAAAGCTGCACCCCAAATGGCTCCAGACTAAAGACATTCAGAGGGCAATTCCCTTCTCTCTCAACATGGATTCCCCTTTGGGAGCAGCCTCCTCATTCTTGCTGCTGACTCTATCCAGCCTTTATGGGGACACTTTCTGAACGCCTAATTCCTCATTCTTTTATTTGCATGCTCAAATCTAAGTTAACGGAACAACATTTCAGTAGGTGTGGCATTTTATTGTTGTCTCTCTCTCTTAAAATAAAAATGAAAGAAACTTGTCTGTATTTCTAAAATTATCTAAGTAGCAACAAACTTCACAGAAACTGCGTCTTCATCCTGCCATTCTATACTATGTAAGTCCCATTAGTCATCCTGAATTTTAGTGGCTCCATTTTGCTGTCGGGATTCTTTTCCTAGAGGATCTGAATGGGGCAGGCAGAAGAGATTATTGTGAATGAATTGATTATTTTCTGAACTCATTAAATATGCCATCAATTATCAATAATTAATGACAACAGGGGTACATTCCACTCCTTCCCACGAAGCCAAGAATGCTCTTTAATAGCTGTACAGCAATTCTTTGAACAAAAAAGACAATGAATCTTCTCCTTAGGGGTAACAGTAAATGATCTGGATTGATGTTTTCCATTCCTTTTCCACTGCACTTTGCATTTAACATGAACTTTAAAGAGAAAGGATTTGCTTTCTAGTCAGTTAATATTATGTTTACTTCACCTCTGCAAATGCCTCGAAGTCTAAGCAGCAGATGTCACAGAGCAGCCTCTGGAAACTATTTTACTACTTCAGCTCTGTGATGGAGCTGCACTCTGCAAATGCCAATAGCTTTCCACTGAAGAAGCCTTCAGCTCCTGAAACCCTGCAGCAAACAAGGCACCCTTCCCCTGCCATGGAGGAGAGTGGTGAAGCAGAAAGAGTGACTTTCAGGAGCCTCAAAGCCAGAGGACAGGAAGGAAAAGTGAGAGTGAGCAGATTCCTGAGACTGGCACCTGGGCTGTCCTCGTGAAGCCCAGGCAGCATTGATCCTGCTGGCAATGGTCATGGACTCCACACCTCTTCCTGACACTTTGGACAAAACCAGTGGAATGCTGCTGGGAGAACCACATGCAATTTTATTTCACCAGTGGGTGATACAGCTAAGGCAAAGGAGGAATCTGAAAGGGAGGATGAAGCAATCTCACTCTGAATGCGTGAGGCTCAGAAGATCTGCTTGTACTTTCATTACAATGAATATTGTTTGTTTTGATCTTACACAGCTTAGCTGTTCACCCAAAGGCAAAGGGCTGATTTTTCTGGTCATGAAAATAAAAGTAAAAACTGAGAGAAGAAAACAAAAGGAAAAATTAGCTAATGATCAGGATATTTTTACAAAAATTCAGAGTTTTATGTAAGGATTGGTTTGTCTTTATGTCAAAGGGAGGAATGACATTGCAGGTTAATAACACTAGTGAAATTTAACTGATTTTTAATGTAACAGAGGCAGAACCTCTTCATCCTTCCAGTTCTAGTAACAGAGGATGCACTCATGCAAAAATTTAAGGACATGGACCAGAAACACAGTACCCTGTGACTGGACCAATCATGCATAAACCAGTTCTACCGTCCTTTGCATCTTGCACTGCATTTTACACCTTTTAAAAATAAAACACATAAATTAGAGTTGTCTTTCCTTATTCCTGTGCAAAACAAATGCAAAACTGGAACATTACAGCCATACAGAGGGGAGATGCCCTGCACCCCCAAAAAAAACCAAAACAAAATAAAAAACTATTTAAAGACAGAATAGTATTTCATAGATTTGTTTTGCAGGAAAAGATATGGTTTCACCTGTGAATAAAGAGGAAGAACAGGCTGATTTGCTTTAACTGAAAATGAGGAGACATATACTTTGAATATTTCCATCTAAAACACAGGTTCATTTCTGGTGGCTGATGAAAAATGGGGCACTTTTTTTTCCTAATTATTTTATTTTTAGGAGATAGGATAGTGAGACTGCCTGTATGGGTCTGTCAAAGGATGTGTTACTGACTTTGACAGCAATTTTACTCTATTGCATAAACTGACAAAGAGGAAGGAAATGTACATCTAAAAAAATAATAACAATGAAAAATTGAGATTCTTCCTAGCATGGAGAAATAAAAAGACAGTGTGAAAGCAGTTGTGATCCTATGTAGTGAGGCAAATTATACTTGGAAGTTGGTGTCATGTTAAGTTTCACAGGAGCAGAAGAGACCCATGCTGTTCTAAGGGACAAATAAGAGGTAGAAGCACTCAACAATATCCGGTGTCCATGCTTAGGCCTGCAGGGAATAAAATAGGGAAAATTTCATGTTACTACTTTGCAAGTGGTCCTGAAATCTGGGAGAAAGCCAGACTGGACAGGGCCCTGAGCAACCTGCTCTAATGGAAGGTGTTCCTGCCCATGGCAGGGGGATTGGAACTAGGTGATCTTTAAAGTCCCTTCCAACCCAACCCATTCTGTGAGAAGGTTGAAATTAGCAGCCAACCAGCCCAATCCTCACATTGTGATGACTTCTGCAAAGCTGAGGATATGAGCCCTGTGGCAGCTCTGTGACAATTAGTTTTCCCAAACCACTTCCACTTCTGAGATTTCTCTCATTTCCCACCAGGACTCTTCTGCAACATCTAGAAGATTTTCTTGGACCTCTGAGAGGTACCCATCTGAGCTGGGTCAGTTATGTCATAGGCAGGGCCTTCATGCTGGACAGAGATGGACCAAAGTTCAAGTCCCTTGTTTTTCCCAGTCATGGGCTGGAGCTCAGGTTTTTCATGTGCTGAGCAAGTCCCATAAATACGTGTCCTGTGCAAGGCACACAAAAGAACACAACCTCATATCGAGACTGCCTATGAAAAGCACAGATTAAAACTTTAGAGAACTGTGAGGAAAATTAGTGCAGCTAGGAAAGATTTCATTTTGGGGAGACTTTCTTTCATGGACCAAAACAATTTGCACTTATAAAGCCCACATGAGCTTCAGGGGGAAGAAACAGTTCCGTGTGAACAAAAAAACCCATTAAATTGACTGTGAGAAAAGAAAGACATCAAATAGTACTTCTGTAGTAGGCAGCCCCAGGAAAATAGAAAGACAGGAAAAGAATATGAGCTATACACTGGGAAAAAAGAGTGAACCAGGATAGAAACCAAAGGGAATATTAAGCTTTAAAATTAGTATGAAAAAGTAAAATTATGAAAGAGGTCTCCACAGGAAAACAAGCAGAGGTGGTGACTTAGGGGAAGTTCAGAGGGTTTCATCTGTAAACAAATGTAAGAGATTTCAGAAAAAAAATAAGGAACTAATAGTAGCAGGAGGAGGTACACAGAGGAGAGTGTTTCAACATCATGGGCATAACCAAATCAGAGTGAGGAAGTGAAAGTCTGAGAGGATGGGTCTGATAGCAAGGAGGGGAGTGATGTAGCAGGTAATGACACAAAAGCTTTCAGATTTTAGCCTAGCAAAATTGAAATGTTTTATCTTGTAGTGACTTTTTGAGCTCATCTGCATGTCAGAGCTGCACTTCAGTCAGCTTCACCTTCTTTGTTAGCAAAAAACTGCCCTGAAGATGCCAGGGATTGTGTATACACACCCTACCTGGGAAAATTACTGTCAATTTTAAGGATCAAGTTACCACTGAAATCAAGATTTGGAAGGTATTTTAGGATGTTTCCTAGTTTATCTCCATGCTCAAGACAGAGTTATCTGAACCTTTTTCAATCCTGATGGATACTTCTCTAACATATTTGCATCCATATTAAGTATTGCATCTACATCATTGATGTAGTAAGACTGCATCAATTTTTAATAAATAAATCTGTTTAAAACTTGAATCTAATTCTGCCCAGAAAGTTGTTGTCTCTACAGACTGAGTGAGAAGCCAGGTCTCTCATGGGGCTGCAGGAGGCTGACCCTCTTTCTTTGTGAATGGGAATGAAGTTGTATATATGGAATAGTGTTGTGCTACGTACAGTTTTGTTCCTTGAAGCACATATCTAATTCACTCTACCTTCACACACTCAGCATACAAAGAATAATCTGAAAAAAAGGTCCTTTTTCAAAAACAAACAAACAGAAAGGTAAACATCACTTTAAAGTGCTCCACTTTAATCTGAATCTGCAAGTGGATGACGTCATATTGCTCAGTGCAGGAGAACAACCAGCAGTTACAGACCAGTCTTTGGTAAAGCAAACAGCCATGGCACCATGCAGCTTCTCCAGCCTTCTCCAGAAGCACGGTTCACACCCGACCTGCTTTGTTCCACTGGCATTTTTAAGCCACTCTAAATACTCTGTTTCCAACTTGTGGGGACTGCAAGACAGATTCCTATAGGATGCCACAGCTGAAAAGGGTCTGGATGGTTGGTGTGGAGTCAGGCAAGGTTGATGGCAGGAGTCAGCCTAGCTGGTGTGGCCAGCCCAACTCACTGCACTTTCACCAACAGTGTCCCACAGCAGCAGCCACTCAGCTGGCCCAGCGCTGGTCTTGTGTAAGGAACCGCAGCACAAAAAGTTCGCACTGAGCAACACCACACTGCCAGTTGCCAAATATTTATTGTACAAGCCTGGCTAACCATAATAGGAACTTAGCTTGACTGAAACCAAAAGAAAAAGATGCGTTTCTTGGGATGGAAGCCAAGTCAATTATTTCACAAACAAGCTTGGTGCTCTTCCTAAGAATGGAGATCAGATCCTCATTTGGTATAAGTGGGTATGGCTTAAATTGGTCTCAAAGAGCAAGTCAGAAGAAGCAGCCAGGCACTAAAAGTCACCTTATAATGCCTGTCCTGCTATTTGATGCTCTTCAAAAGGTCAAGCACTACCTCCTCCTGCTCTCCACATCCACTCTCCTGCACAGGACACCTGCGTTGCCATCCCTGACGCTGGCTGGAACACCAAGCTATCAATGGCGGTGTATCAGCAGCTGAATAGCAAAATGCTTTAAAATGCTCAAGAATTCTGCTATGGGATGAATGCTTCAAAAGGTGATCGATACCTCTCTGTGCAGTTTGCTGCCTTACCCACAGGAGTAGAAAATCAATGTAGGAGGTCATCTATGTGGGATGAGGTGACCCTTCTTCATGTTACCCCTGAAGGCCACCAGGGAGGCAGCAGAGGATGGGTAGAACCTTGGATGTCTGGTTCAGGTGAATCAGAGGTGACAGGCAGGGGACAGAGCGAGTAGAAGAAGAGCCAAGCTGTTCTGCTGTGACTCATCAATTTTCCACTTGAGTTTGTGTCTATTCTTACGGGGGAAAAAAATACCAAGGCTGATTTAGGGTCTTATTTTAAATCTTTCTGAGACAAACAGAGATTTTCTTCATATTTTCTGTTTTTCACCTGGCATTTTATTTCTTAGTATGGGAAATATGATGTTATTTTTCTGTGTTACCCCATCTGATAGCTACAGATGATGTGGTAACATTTGTTCACATGTATAAAAAATACAATGATTTTTTTCCTTATTATGCAACAAATTTAGAATTTAGGCTAAATCTAATTCTGAATGGAAGACTATCTTAAAGACTTGCTTTTCTAACTCACATTTAGGGGATCTGAATACATTTACTAGCATTCAAATAGTTTGTCTTAAGTCTTCTATTCTTTTTTTTTTCCTGACTAAAGATTTATATGTTTTTTTACTGCATCCATACAACACAACCCTTTATACATGTTTTTTTCAAACACATGGTNTTTCCTTCCTCTGAGGCATTTTGGCTAATTTACATCCTCATTTTAGAGCTAAAGGCTCCCACTGAAAGGCAACCATGTGTTCCTTTTAAACAGGTAGATTTGATTAAAGGCTGGACTTCTGGAGCATGATCCTGCTGCCTCTGTAAAATCAGTCCTACCAAGAATAATGAGATTACTCACAGGAGTAAAACACTGCAGAACAGAACCCTGGAGTCTAACCAATTAATAGGAGAATTTTCTTCTCTTTTTCCATCCGCCCCTTTCTTTATTGCCTTTAAAATGCCAGGGGAGCTTCAGAGTTATAGCAATTATTGTTATGGAGAACAAGGCATAAAATGAACTGTTATTGCCTTTAAAAGAGCTGGAATATCTTTACCTTTCAAGAGTAGGGCACAAAAATCTGTATGCAAATGAATAAATATAAATGCAAATATAATCTACACCAGGAAAAGCTGTTTTTCCCTGAGCTAAAGAAGCATAACGATAATCAGGCTCCCAACTGTAAACGGTACTCAGTGTTTTGTAAGAGCTGTGGAAAAACGAGGCAAGGGTTTAATACACTTTCTCCTCTGGCTGGAGGAAACAGGTGTGGCTCCATTTGCAGGTAGCTTATTATTTTTCATGAATATATTAGAGGCACTCTGCATATTTCAAGTGGTAGGAAATTTTGCTGCTCCTGCTCAGGAGCACTTACTGGAGACAGAGCAACATGGACTGGGAGGTTTAACTGTGCTACTTTGCTCAGCTTCGATGGTTTATGAGGATTTGAAGAGACAGTAAAACATCCTTTGGCAAACAAAGGCTTCCAAGTGGGCTGAAGATCAGGCATGCTTTGTTTATCAATGGACAAACAAGAGTGGAATAAAACAGCAGAATTTCTTCTCAAACACCCCACCTTGCAATATATATCCCATGTGGGAATCTTCCAGGAGATGCCTCCCCCCAACCCATGTGGGGCAACTGGGATCACATGGCTGAGATCTTGCTGCCAGCAGAGCTCCCTGAAGAAATATTTGCATCAATTCATAATTAAACACCTAGACAAATGGTGAAAGAACAAGGAGGGCACAGAATATGTATCTGGGCTGAGGCACACAAGTGAGAACACAGACACCTGAGTGAGTGTTGAACCAATGAGAGCCATGTTATTCCAGTGCAACTGGAGGAAAAGTGTTGGTGTGAACACTTCAATTTTGTATGCTTATGGTTCCCATGGTCCAGAGAAACTGTGTTGAAACAAACCCACTGAATACCACTAATCACTGTGGTTTCAGCACTGGAAGGAAAAGAAATGAGGTACCAGTGTGCTCTGATCTCAGTCAGAAGGATTTGGAGCACTTTGGAGGAAACATAATAGTGCCAAGAAAGGGGAGGGAAGCATTAAGTGACTCCCAAGTGTGCATTGTGTCCTAAAATTTACCTTGGTGCCTGTGACAAGTTGGTGGGAACGAAGTCCATTTAATGAAGAAGACAGTGAAGAAGGCAAGAAATGGGAAAAACAAAGATCGTAGGTCATGGGGAAGGAAAGAAACCAAAATGACTCAAAGAATACCTTTTCAAAGGAAAACTTCTTAAAATGCTAAGTGAAAAGACCAGTAAAATTCAGAGTCAGACAACAGTCTGGGAGAAACTAAGAGTTCAGCAAAGGAGACAGGTTTAAATCCTCACAGGATGTGACACAATTTATTGGCAGAACAGAGAAGACATTAAAAAGTCCCTAGTGAAACAAAAATTAAAGGGCACTATTTTGCTGCAACACTCACAAAAAGACATCAGTGAAACAAGCACACATTTTCCACGAGGTGCGAAGGTCAGAGCAGACGGAAAAGAAATCGAAACTGCTAGAGATTTGATCATGGTGATAGGATTATTGCCAGCGCTGGGAAGAATTGCAAACTTCTGAAGAGAATTTGGCAATAAACTAATGAGTCAGGAGACAGCAATGAAAGTAGGACACATGGATGTCCTTAACTTCTGTATGAGTGGACAAGAAAAGTAAGACATAAGATATTTTTATCTGGTATAGGATAATGTACTACTGAGACAACAGGTAATGTGAAAAGAAAAGGAAACAATAAACAAAATTAAAAGTCAAGGAAAAAAACCCCGGTAAGTTTCTTCAGATATGATGGAAATTTTAGCAGAGATATATGAATCATGGAATAGTTTGGGTTGGAAGAAACCTTAAAGATCACCTAGTTCCAAACCCCTGGCATGGGCAGAGACACCTTCCACTAGAGACCAGGTTGCTCAGAGCCCCAGCGAATCTGCCCTTGGGCACTTCTAGAGAAGGGACATCACAACTGCTCTGGGGCAACCCCTTTCACCCTCATAGCAAAGAATTTCTAATGTCCAATATAAATTACCCTCTTTTCGTTTAAACCTTTCACCCCTTACCCTGTCACTGCAGGCCCTGTTAAAGTGTTTTTGTCCATAATTCTTATAAGACAGGAAAGGAAGTTGGTGCTGAATGAAGGCAAATACTCCGGATGCCAACTGGCTCTACTGCATCCCAGGGTGTCAGGGAACCAGCAGGGTGGCAGCCAGAAAAAGTCGTGGTATCAGGGAGAAGGGTGCCCAGGAAAACCATGCATGAGTGGGAGGCATACCACTGGCCTGAAAAGAGCATGTGCAAAAGAAAGGTTGGAGAGAATGCACAATGGGGAAATCAATGGAGAAATGTCCAGGGAGCCAAAATGTCTCAGTATGGCTCTCTGCACACATTGATAAGTCTCTTGTGTCCAAAGCAGGTGGAGAACAGTGTATGTCCACAGCAAAGGAACCAGATGGGACACAACAGGCAGGGTGCATTGGCAAGGGGAGCCATTTCAAGGCACAGAGGAAACCCTTACAAAAACACACGTCAGGCAAACAGCTCTTGTATGAAACTGGACATAAACAGCCTGCAAGGAACAAATAAAAAATGAGATAAAATCAAAAAAGATCATTATCAAGTGCAAGATAGAAAAAGAGGCCCTAATGTTGTGAGTTGTTCTGCCTGGGCAGGCCCCTAAACTTGGTCAAAATGGTACTGATTTCAATGACTCTCATATCTCTGCTGGCATCGGTCAGAAAAAAGCACCAAGATGAGTTGAAAGGTGCTGACACACTTCAGTACCTCATTTTTCCCTGCAGCAGGCCAAGACCCAAAACAAGAAAAGAAGCCTCTCCATGGGCCTTCATTCAGAAACATGGCCAGGGTAGAGATGAATCACTGGGAATGGAGGAAATCATAGTGAAAGCCCCAAAATGATCAGCAGAGTTTTCAACAGCAGTTGGAGAATTACTCACTGGTGATTCACATATTCTATGCTCAGAAGGGGCTGGTGATCACACCCTCTGGTCTCCTGCACAGAAGGCAACTAAAACTGCACTTTCCTTTAGGGTCTTTATCACTGGCTGGTCTGGAGAATGTAATTTAGGCTGAGTTCTTCAGACACTCAGCCTTCAGAGACAGAAATAACCCACCTGCATCTAGGTGTCTGTTATGTCACCTGGTGGTCCTCCTACATCTGGTGGGGATAAAGTCAATAACTCCCCTGGAGCTTCAGAACTTTCTTTGTTTCATCCTAAATTAAGTGACTGTCATTAGTTGGTTGAATCACACCCTGGTGCTGACTGGATCCTCACCCAAAACAAACAAAACACAGAGTTCTGAGAAGTGAATATAGATGCATCATAGGCATCCATAACTGGGTGAGATATGTCCCACACCAAGAATCCCAAGGTCCAAAGCATCCTTACATTTATTACGATTGTTAGTCTCATTTATTCTGAGTGTGTAGATAAATCACACTAGAAATTAGGTATAATTTTTCTGCCTTCAGCTTCCAACCACTGACTTTTTAATATCATTTTCTACTTAACTGAAGAGCTGTTCACAATTAAATTACTCTTCTATTATACTCTCATTTTCTCTGGATCAACAGAGTTCATTATGGTCTAGATCTGCTATCACTGAAGACTAGATAATGACACTGGGTCAGATCAAATACTTCCATTAACCAGAGAAGAAGAATTTGTGAACCAAATGCTTTATAAATGGGATTTTGTTTGCTACTACTTCACCTTTTCCTGCTTAAAAAAAAAAAAAAAAAAAAAGCAATAGCGACTCCCACAAAGTCCCCCAAACTCTTACTTCCAAAGCAATTATACACATAGACAACTGTGGATACTGATAGACAAAGTAGAAATTCCTTCCATGGGGAAGAAATATGTTAGGAGCAAAAAACATGGTAAAGGAATTTCCCCTACTTGTTTGCCCTGGTGGGTTTCCTCTTAGATTGCATAACAAGTGCTCACAAGGTGAAGGCTGTCCCCACAAAAATACAGCAACCAAAGTGAAGAGTCATCAGATTCTATTTTTCTCTCAATCTAAAAACAGTCTCTTCCTAAAGGCCAAAGATGAGATTTAAATGAGCAAAACCCACTGCATGTGGATCACAGAAGTAATTCTGAAATCTACCTGTAAAGCTGACAATCAGTTATTACAAACGACTGAACGTTTGAGTAGAAAGCTGCTACTCTGAATGTTGTATTCATGTATAACTTATCTGGAAAGGTGCAGATTTCTTTTTTATTCATGCATTCTTTTTTCACTAAAACTATTTTTATTCAAAAAATAATTTTTCTCTTCTTTTTGTTTCATAAGCAGAGCCCCGAGCCAGAGGGGAAAAATTTGGAAAAACCAAACAACATATGCTGCCAGAAAAGTGATATGTCATATTTTACACTGCTAAAGGATAAAAGGAGTCACTCAGAAAGCACCAGGTTAGATTTGGAGCATCTGCACTGTTTGCTTAATGAAAACTGATGTCTGCTTTGCTGTTTCTCTTCCCCCATTCCAGTTAGCTGGAGCACAGACCAGCCTTTCTCAGAGCAGGATCCTGTTGTTAATGATGTCTACTGAAATACAGTGTTGGCAAATACTTCAAGAGACATTCAGCTCAGTCCCTGGCAGGAACAGGAACACCTAAACCATCTCTGATGAATTCTGATAGCAGATGACTCAAAGGTGTTTAGATTCTGCCTGGTGGCTGTGGGAGATCTGTGCACACACTGACAGCCCCTCAGACAGCAGGGACTGGATAGCACACATGTTTGGAAGATGCTCTTCCCACCAGCCCTGAGGACTCTGGGAATTGTGTAATAACATCCACAGCCCAAGGGCTTACCTTACCTTCGACAGCTTATCTGCTCCGTGAGCTCAAAAGGAAAGGGAAGCCAACCACAGCTCCCCAGAGGGGATTCCCAGCATATACAAGGTCCGCAGATAGAGAGGAACCCAAGCAACCCTGATGACCCTTGTAGCCCCAGAGCTGGAGGAAAGTGAGGATGGAGTCCTCAGTAATTTCACAGAGGACACCAAGCTGGGTGGGCGTGTTGATCTGCCAGAGGGCAGGAGGGCTCTGCAGAGGGGTCTGGACGGGCTGGGTTGATGGGCCAAGGTCAATTGTGTGATGTTCAACAAGGCCAAGTGCCAGGTGCTGCACTTGGGTCACAACAACCTCCTGCAGTGATACAGGATGGGTGCAGAGTGGCTGGAAAGATGCTTGAAAGAAAAGAATCTGGGGGTCTTGACTGACAGCAGCTGAACATGAGCCAGCGTGTGCCCAGGTGGCCAAGAAGGCCAATGGCATCCTGAACTGTATCAGCAACAGTGTCACCAGCAGGATCAGGGCAGTGATTGTCTCCCTATACTTGGCACTGTTGAGGCCACACCTCAAATCCTGGGTTCAGTTTTAGGCTCCTCATGACCAGAAAGACATTGACAGGTTGGAGTGTGTCCAGAGAAGGGCAGTGCAGCTGGGGAAGGGTCTGGAGAGTGAGTTTCACTAGGAGTGGCTGAGGGAGTTTACCCTGGAGAAAAGGAGGTTCAGGGCAACCTCTACAATTCCTTGAAAGACCTTCTCCTAGGCAGCAAGTGACAGGACAAGAGGCAATGGCATCTTGTTGCACCAGGGGAGGTTAGGGTTGCACATCAGGAGGAATTTCTTCACTGGTTAAGCACTGGAATGGGCTGCCCAGGGAATTGGTGGAGTCACCATCCATGGAAGAGTTCAACAAATGACTGAACGCGGCCCTCAGTGCTCTGGTCTAATTGACATGGTGGTGTTTGGTCATAAGTTGGACTCAATGATCTTGGAGGTCTTTCCCAATGATAATGAATGATTCTATGGATGATACTGTGAGGGAAGGGTGCATGCCTGAGGGACCACTGGGTGAAAGATACTTCTTTTGAACCCTCTTGAGCTATTTCCACGGCATTTCCTGTTACTCCTTTACTGCCTGAGGTCCTGGGGGAAACTTGATCATTATAACACCAAGGCAAGACTCCAACACCTTCAACACCTATGCCCCAGAGGGCTGAAGCGTCCCTGATGCCAGCTTGCTCCTCTCCTTTCTACATAAAATACCTGTTCTCAGGTGTGCCCACGATGTCAATGTGACACTACCAGGCAACAGCAGGTTCCAGCGTTCCTTCTAACTTCACATCCCCATCTCTTTATCAACTGGATCTCTAGAGAAGGCCACAAAGGACTTCCCAAGCTTTGGGCACTTAACATGTTAAAAATTCAGTGCCCTTCAAATTCAAGTCATATGGTAGTGCTCTCTGCAGACAGACATCTGATGCTTGTAGAAAACAATGAATAAATAGAAAACAGTAGCACAGAGGTGAAGACTGGAAATCAAAGTCATCAGGGAAAAAAAACCCTACAAAAAGTCAGAGACAAAACCTCTCTGTTAATAATAATAATATTCTAGGATGTCTTCATTTCATGATACCATCATCAAAATTGCTCTGAAAAGGAAAAAAAAACCTAACATATTTTTGCACCTTAGGTCTGGACTGCACCAACCATATTTAAACAAAACCAAAGAAAATAAATCCAGAAGTTCTTCCCCCTTCCCTCTCAAAAAAAACCCAACAAACAAAAAATCTCACAAAATTAACTCCACAACCCTAACAAAAAAAAAATAAAAAGGGGGGTTAAATTCTCACAGAAATAGTTTCTAATTAATGGCTATTGACAATTTGGATGGATTTATATGCATGACAACAGTCTCTTGGAAGAACAAGAGCGATGTCTGACATTCTCCAAAAGCTGCTCTCACCTACTCTTCTTCCCAGTTCTTTCTCAAAACCAAACTGGTTTCTTGAACAGTGAAATTAAGACATCATTGCAGCAGGATCCCACTAAAGTGTCTTCTAGACACCACTAGATACCATCTTTCTGCCCTACTTTCTTTTCAACAATTCAAACAGATTCAAACAGCCTCTACTCAAGCTGGGGCATTCTGTAATTCTCATCTCTGAAAAATGCTCTCACCCATTTAGAGCTCCTTCTTGTCCCAAATACTAGTGTAATTGTTGCCATCACCCCCCTTTAGTCCCCTGTGAAGCAGAACAGGAGAAACGATCTGGCAGATATGTGAGTGTGGAAGCTGGTTTAGGAAGCAGACAGGCACCCTTAAGGTCAATTTACATGAGAGCTGGCAGAATTACCTTTCTGCTTAGTGATATCTCAAACTTCCTAAGCAACACAGGGCCTTCCTCTGATTAAAAGCTAAAGTTATTTTAATTCAGTTATTTGTATTCAGCTATAGCATTTGTTCTGGGAACACAGCCAAGTGAAGTACTGAATACTTAGTGAGTATAATTAGAAAGGTAAGCAGCTCCAAAAGGAATGAAATCAACACACACACACACACAGTCATTATACAGAATGCATGAGGAGAAAGCTGAAGAGTGGAGGGCAAAGGCTTGGACACACACACACTGTAAAACTCCCCACACCCTAAGTGATCTGTCTCTACCAAACTGACTTCTCTGTCAAATGAACTCCATTCCCCTGATAATTTGGAGAAATGTTTGTTTGTGGAGTGAGTGGGTTGGTCTCATGACCTGTTTGCTGAGGCAACAAAAGCTCTTGAAAAAGAACCTTCCTAAGATCTGACAGGCTTTGGCCTTCAGCAAACAACATGTTCAAAATAAGCAAATAATGAGCAACCTTCATCGATGAACTGCCAACACAGAATGCCTTCAGATCTCCTGGAGCAGTTCCTGCCTGGCTGTCCTTCAGGCCTTTTCTCATGGCCCCATGTAATCACGTGTCTCTTCTGCTCTTCAGCTTTGTTTCCAGCATTTGAGTCATTGCTGTGTTTAACATTCAGTGGAGCTTCATAAAGAAACCAGCTTATCTCTGTCCAGATTGTTACAGGTATTTACATATTACCTGGATCATGAGAAAATCAATAGGAATCAAGTACCTAAGCAACCTTGAGAATACAGACTGCTGTTCCTCCTCTAATGCCCATCCATCTCCTGTCCCTCCAGCAGAGCAAAAGCACTGATTTTCTGCTAGTGGTAAGACACAATCTTCCCATTCACACACAAAGGTGTCCTCTGAGGAGCAGAGGTTTTGCACTTAACTGGAACAGGCTGCAGTGTCTAAAACCGGGAAAATATGATCAAAACAACAAGTGGCTGCAATCACTTAATTGCTTCTGGGTGGTTTATGGATATGCATTTGTTCAGATGAGTCCTTTTGAGCAGGTTAGTCTCTGCCTGAGCACATTGTGCTATCCCTAAAACATCAGACTGTCATCCACAGAGCTACCTACCAACTGCTAAGAAGAATCCAAGTTCAAGTTGGGAAACTGATGGAAGGTCTGCAAAGATTTCCACTAGCTTAAAATTCTCATTAGTTCCTAACTAGTGTCTGGTTGCCCACGTAAGTGGGGAAGTCAAGCAGCAGCTATGCAGGGGGTGTAAAAAGGAGTCCCTCTCCTATGAAAAATAATGGTTGAAACCTGCAGGATGAGGACTACAATATGAAGATACTCACAATACTTTTTCCACCATTTACGTAACAGAATATAGACCTCAGGCCCTATCAGTGCAAGACACACACCCCATGAACTTCTGCAACCTGCTCAGGTCTGCCCTGGTTTCCAGAGCAGGGAGAAGCTGTTTCACAGAGCCCGCCATAAACCATCTTCTCCCAGCAGTGAAACATGCATTTCAGAGACAAAATTCTGGATCCAGCCCATGTACTCATTTGAAATCTCACATCTGACTTTACAACCAGCAGGCTTCAGCATCCAAGAGAGTAAAGAGGATGGAGAGGATGTAATCTGAGGTCAGGCTAAGGCTACTACATTTTGCCATCCCAACTTTGCCAGATTTGCACTGGCATAGCTGTGCTAAGTCCAGAAGCTCCAGTGCTCTTGCTTGCAGAATTTGTTTTGCTGGTGATCATATGTGGAAATGAGAGGCCTAAATAGGAAGGTAAAGCAGAGCCTCACCAGGATAAACTGCGTTCTCAGTAGGAAATTTGGTCTGAGTATTTCAGAGGAATTCAGGTGTTGGTTTAACTTGTAATATGGGTTTAGTTTCTCTGCCTCAGAGCTCATTCTGCTCTGCTCTTAAACCACTGCCTGTGTCATGGCATCACAATTGCTTTTCTTGTTCGCCTTTTACTACCACCCGTAAAAAGTTTTTTCCTAACTGAAACTCCCCTACTCCAAACTTAGCTTTTATTTTAACTGATTCCCATGACATACCATTGACTCAAGCCTGGGATGAAGTACTAAAGCTGGGCCAAACTCCAACAAGCCCAAGATAGCCTCATTCAATGTGGTGACATACCAATGGCTAGCTAAGGATCAGACTCAGGAACAACTCCTTCACTTCACAAGCATTACTACGGTCAAGCCATTCCCCAT
>WAAG01076177.1:27204-38437 GCA_013390105.1 Tichodroma muraria | reverse complement strand
TTTTTCCTTTTGGGTTTCTGGCTGTAAGACACCTATTACAAACATTTGTGTTTCTGGCCCAACTTCCAGCCCCAGCAACTTGTCCCTTTTTCAGCATGATATGGAAGTGAATTGCCCTGGAGTTGCTCACCTTGATCCATGGGTAAGACCAGAGAATATTTTAGGATTCTTCACAAATTAGGGAGCCCTGAGGTGTTTCTCTACCTGTCCCACTTCCTCTTACACAGGAAATCAGTACCATGGTTTTACCCTAATTCACTCCTGGTTTGAGTAGATGAGGAGGAAGATGTACAAGAAGTACTCAAGGCTAAGAGAACAAAACAAATCTGGCTGTCAAAGTCATATTTTCAAACCATCAGAAATAAAAGGCTGGTCACCAAATGCTTTGCCTTGTGTAGACTGCATACACTGATGTGCAGCTGTCCCTGGGCTGTATCTTTGCACGTTTATAGCCAGGGACTACCAGATTAGGACAGTGATTGTGCCCTGTTCACACAAACCAAACTCACTTTGCTATCCCCAGGGTTCCATTTTGATACTATACCCTGGAAAATTATGTGGCTACTTGCACTCCTCTGAGCCAAATGTAGCCCAGTGGAGGAGGGAGGATTTTACACCCTTATTCCTGTCAGCTGTGACTGGTAGGAGGTTTGTCTCAGACCTAAGTAAGGAATTTTTGAAGGGTATACCATACCTTCCTAAGAAGCTGATACTCAAAACAGTACAACTAAAGGCTAGAAAGACTGAAGTTCATTACCAGTTAGGTAAAGATTTGGGATTTGGAAGTTGTTTGGGGTGTTTTAGCTCTTTTTTTTTGTGCTCTTGGGAAAAGTAATGTGTGCAAACAATAAGGAAAATACAGAGGTTAATTCACTGTTCAAAGTCTTCTATTTGTGAAGTTTTTTATTATGGAATTTGAAATAATAAATGCACTTATTGGTGGGGAAACTTAAATTGAAAAAGAAACCTATGTGTATCAGTCTTGAGTACCAAGGGAGTTGTCCTGTGGTTTCCTGTCCCTATGTATTACATTTGCACCATTCACATTTGTTCACAAACTTCATTAGCCATCAGAAATAAAAATTGTTAGGAATCCAAGACTCTCTTTCCTATCAAACATCTGCATAGAGCTTTGTTCAGCTTCAAAGCAAAAACCAACTGTGTTTAATATCTGAATTTGCCTCTGAAGCAGCAGCAACAGCAACTGACAGTAATAAAACCCTACAGGAAATAAACTCAGAGTAGAGCATATGTGAGCCAGGTCTTGGGTAGATCTATCTTAAAAGCCAGGATAAAAGGCAAAGCCAAGAGGACTTTGCATCAGCAGGTTAAAGCGTGGTTGCCAATTGCTTGCTGGAATTAAAGGATCTTCGAGAGCTGCTCTATTCATCCCCCTCACACAGTCACACAGAGACTGCTAGGCTTTAAGTCAGCCAAGGGTCTTATATTTATAGCTATTTTGGTGCATTCTGAAATTGTTTCTATTCTTAATACTCTGTAGTCATTAAATTACAACCAGCTGTGTCCTGTCACTGACTTCTTTTGCAAACTGTTTTTAAAATGTAGTGCTTGCAGTTCATAGATGTTTGGTTATCTGAGAGCTGAATAATAAAACAGCATACAACAGAGCAGAGGGTAACCCACGATCTTGTCCTGTAGTACTTTGTAGTTAATATGAAATGCAGTCAAAATGTAGAAGGGTCCGGACACTGAGGAAAACTGATCATGAAAGAGGTTTAAGGCATAAAGGAAATTAAAGCATAAACTGGCTTTGCTTAAGTGAACAGGAGTGATATTTTGACATGTCATTTAATGTTTCCCATATGGCTTCAACTAGAGTTTATTTGAAACCTTTCAAAATTTTTTCCTTGTGTGCAAAATGACCCTTTACAACAAAGGAAAAATAAAAAAAAACCCACATAAACCATTTGGCCATTAAAGCCATTTTAATTAAACTATTGAACTGGACTGTGTGTCTCCCAGGTGGGAAAGTCTGGGATGCTGTTTTTAAACAGCAGCTGCTGGCAGAGGTGTGTTTGCTGCAGGGAAGAGGGTGAGATTAACTCCCCTGCTCAGACCTATCCCTGGGCTTCAGGGAAGCTCACTCAGTTCTGACCACATGAATCTCCTTTCTGGTATGTGGTACATGACCACATGAAGATAAAGATTTTTAAAAATAACATCTGATGCTGAGGCTGTCAAAGTGTTTGTGCACAGAGCTCAGGCTGCTGTGCAGGAGCATGATTTTCTAGCAGTTGGAAGCTCTGTGTTTTTTGAAGGTATGGGTCAGAAAGGGTATGGCATGCTCAACAATCAAAACCAAACAGCTGCCTTTGAAAGCCAGGAGCCCAAATATGTGAAGATCCTAAAGTCTGACTATTTCCTTTCTTCTTTGAGACCAAGTTTCCACCCAAAGTTAGAGCTGCAGAACAGTGTTATTTGCTGTGTGTCACCACATGGCTCCCTGGGCAGTGGAAACTGTGGGAGCTGTGTACAACCCAGATATTGCCTGGTATCTATCAGAAATAACCAAGAGTAGAAAGAAAAAAAAAAATTAAAAAATGAGGGGGGGGGACTAAAACAAAACAAATTTAAAACCACAAGAAATTGGGATACTTCTGCAAATAAGTAACCAAAGAAAGAAGAATTTCTTACAACGAGATATTTGCAATGGGTAAACAAGTAGGTTGCCCTCTTCCCAAGTGACCTTCATCTGCCTTGCAGGGGAATTGCAGCCATAATTAGCCCTTGAAAAGCACTCACCTTTGCTGAGGAGAGGTGTTCCCAAAGGGCAGAGGAATGTGAAGAGAGGTCTTTTGCTGTAGGCTTGCCATGATCCATCAGTGCTGTTCAAGGGCGCTATGGGCTGGCATTTCAAAGGTCTTTCCTTTCCACCGCTGCGTGCTTGAAGTCAGGGGTTTCTATTCAAGGAACAAAAGCAGAGCTAAATCCACCGCAGACAAAAACCCAAGGGGAGGTGGAGTGGTTTCTACCACTTTGCAAAGAAAATTGATTTTTTTGAAGTATAGAATGCAAAAGGCTCAGAGGACTGCTGCTACTTTGCCGTGAAAATACTGCTCCTATGTGGCTTTTGACAGACATGGCTTTTGACAGACATTAGTGTTTGCCTCCATACATGCGTCAGAGGCAGGTTGACATGCTCAGGGCTCTTTCACAGTGGTCATTTCTTCAGCACTTACTAGGATCCAAGTTGATTTGATTGCCCAGCACTGCTAAATAACACCTGGCAAACAACACTTTATTTTCTTCCTTTTTTTTTTTTTTTTGGTTTTGTTTTTGGTTTTTTGGGGTTTTTGGGTTTTTTTTTGTTATTCGGTGCAAAAATATATAGCCCACTGAAGAGCAGCAAATATTCTGAATCCCAGTGGGGCGGCAAGCAAAACAGATAATTTCTTCTTTTACAAATTATCTAATTTTCGAGCAACTGTTGCTGCCAAGCAGTTCAGCAAATAGACTGAGGCAGTTTGGGTTGGAAAAAAAACAGAAAGACAGCGACTAAGATCCCCTGCATTCCTTGTTTTCAACAGAACAAAAAACGAGTATGCTTCTTCAGAAAACAGAAGCTGAGGGAGGAGAAGCAGTGATTTTGTGGTTTTTTGTTTGGTTTTATTTAAAGGTTTTCCAATGTGGATGGGACTGCAGTCAAGGTGACGATAGTTTCTTTAAGGAACGATATAGTTCCTGTTAAAAATACACACTTTTAGCAGGAAGAAAAAACTGAAAAATCACAAGATCCTCAAGCTGAATTGTGAGGGAAAAAGAAAATACAGGCATACACTTCTAACCATGAAGCATCAGTTCACACAGGTTCTAATGAGTGGGTGAAACAGGAGCTATAAGACAACTGTATTGTTTGATAAATCAACTTGGCCATGACTGAGTCCTTCCCAGTGTCAGAGGCTTCCCTAATGTTGATATTCACTGAGCTTTTTTCTTTTGTGAGTCATGACTTGGCATGCTTTCCTTCTCACTCCTCCACAGGCGCAGTGGCAGGAGAAGCATGTCCCTGGCTGGCCAAGCTCAGGGTGGGCTCAGTGCCAATGGCAAGCATGGCTCCCTGGCCAGGCTGTGGTCAGAGGACCTCTGCCAGAGGGAATTTTATGGGGTTCAGTTGGCTGGCCCCAAAGGGCTGATGTCTCTCCCTTATCTGCAGGCGTAGCTCAAGCTCCCTTGCTTAGAGTGGAGTACTGAAGCCACAACACCAGTGTCAGACTGGTTATAGGGTACCCCTAAAAGGGACTTCATTGAGCCTTGCTCTGAATTATTTCATTGGTGGAGCTGCTGCCACTTCCCTTGAAATATTATTAGCCTGTCACAGGACATAATTCTGAACATCATCCTCTCTAACAGGGAGGGAAGTGCTTTCCTCTGCACCAGTATATTCAGAGTTGTGGAGGTTGTGAACTGCCTTTATAATTTCTTTTTTGGTTTTACGAATGGGTTTCAGGACATGTTCTATACATTGTATTGACTCATGCTTGGGTGCTAAAAGATGGGTTTCTGCTTGGGAACAGGGGAATAAGAGAACAAGTTTCTGAAACCCCATCGGCCTCTGAGGGCATGTTACTGGCAGTCACCAGGCACAGTGTGTCTAGGCTGAATACTGCTTGTTTAGGTGGGAACAGTGGTTTGGGAATTAGGAGAATTTTTGGGGGGAACAAAAAAAGGGAGGCACAGCTTCAGTCCAGTCATCATGTGGATGTCAGGCTGATTTGCTAGGCATGAATCCATGGCATCTTGACAACGTTCCAGGGTTGTGGTGCCCTGTGAGGTTTACAGCTTTGCACTTTATGCTTGACTCCTGGTATTCACGCTTTCCTTATCCCTTTTAGCTCAGTAAAGTTGCAGTGGCACGGAGTAATACTTGAAAGAGTAGCAGGAGATACTAGTAACAGAGCTTTATAGTCAAAAATTTTGACATAAGGGGGCAGCAAGTTACAGGACCTCCAGCCCCAACTCATATAAGGCTGTTTTTGCTTGAATATAGTAATATAAGGACTAGTGGTGGGCAGAAATACTTGATGTTCTTCCCCCACACCCGCCAATGCCCAAAGTCTGTTCCTGCCCTTTGTGATCCCACAGCAGGAGGAGATGGGCTGCAAGGGCTTTGGTGGTGGTGAATGGTGCAGCTGGGAATTTGGTGCACCGTACAGAACTGTGTGTAGAATGGATAAAAGGAACACAAGATTAGTACCTAAGATACCTTTGCACCACTGGGTGATTTTGTGCTTTGTATTCAGATCCAGCTGACTGAGACTTGCTGACTTTGGGAAAGCTGTGTATATCAGCCATGGCTGCTTCTGATGATACTGCTCACCTGTTGGCACAGTCCTTGTGAGCAGCTGGGCTCCTTTAGACCCCAAGACAGACAAAAAGAAGCAGAAGGTACAGAAAGCAAAGATGGGCCTCCGTCTTTTGAAGACTTTTCAGCTTCAGTGTCTTTCTTGGGGTATTTAACAGAATGACACGTAAAGATGAGGTTTTATGCAATGTCTAATTCTGTAAGAGTAACATCAAAATAAATAAAAATATTTCTTCTAGGGATGCTTCTTATAAATACAGGATAATCAAATGTTGGAGGCAAGATACAGCCCATGGGTGAATGGATGTGAGCCAATGATGGCAGTTCCTGTGTCTCTATAAGACAGAATACTGTAACTGAGAGCCAGAAGAAGCTGAACAGTGGGGACAGACAGCAAAAGTCTCTGGAATTTATTACTGCTTAGTTTAGTGCAAAATAAATTGCAATCTTGCACAAATGCAAATAGGAGGCAGGCAGCTCAGCATAAGCTGTGGAAAGAATGGAAAGCAGGCAGGGTTTTAAATATGAGATGAGAAATGTTGATAATTTATTATTATGGTTTTTAGAGAAATATAGAATTTTTATGATGTGATTTTAATTAGAAAGTCAGGAGAGAAAAGTAATTCTAAAAATATTACTCAGAAATTTGTACTAGGAATCACTGAAATGCACCCACAAAACCAGCGTGGGGCTGTTAAGGGTGTTTGTGTGGGTATCAATAAAATATTTGAGAAAACAAGCTAAACTGAAAGTGCTGCCCACTCCCATTACCCTTTGGGATCAGATACTTGGTCACCTGAGGATGATCTCCATTGCTCTGTGCAGTGGTTGTGTACACCAGGTGTAACGAGATGTGAGATCCACTATGGTGCGGAAAGTGTAGGTCATATCCAAACACTTGGCAGGATTTACTCACAGCCTGCCCACATTTCCTGGTGTAAAGAGCTGAAGCCCTGCATCCTCTGCCTATATCCCCACAACTGAGAACGTAAAGTAGTTATAGGAATTTCTGAGACATGGCTTTCTAGCCAGCTTCTTCTTTTGGTGTGGTCCCCGCCTTGCTCAGCTTCCTCCACTGGGTCCTCCATGTCAGGAGCAGTCCAAAGGAGCTTTACACCTCCTTTACAGTTCAGGTATTAAGGCTCTCAGCCTCCCAAGGAGAAATGCTGTGTTCTACTAAGGCTCATACATCCCGCAGCACTGCTTTGATGCACTCACTGAGTCTCTGAAATCTGTCTGTCTCATTATGTGGTGTGGATATTCACCACCAGAGAGTTTCTCAGAGGGCGGAGAAGTAAATGACTTTTCTAATGATTTCATATGGCCTCCACAGCCTGTGAGAAGCCAGAGACATCTGCAGAAGAGTATTTTTGCTACACCTTTCTTTTCAGCCTTCCCATCTGTGGTGCCTTTACTGGGCAGAAGATCTGAACACCTTGGACAAGAGCCTACTTGATCTTTCCTTTGTGCATCCTCCCCATACACTGGACAGGAAGGACTGCTTACTTTTCTCCAAGGAACACTTCAGGACATCATACAGACTCTGTTTGTTTCTCCTCAGGGTATTCTGACCTTTTAAAGAAAAGGAATTCAGAATGCAGCTGGATTGTAAGAATTACTCTGCTTCTCTTCACCGCTTCTGTTTGCTAACAGTGGGTTGCCTGTTTTAGATAATTTAAAATAATAGTGAACATAGATATGCGTGATTGCTTCCAAAGCATGAGTATGCAAGCGCCATGCTGTTAACACTGGGACCACAGGCAGATAGTAGGTGAATAGTAGTTAGGGCTACTAAAGGCTGAAATGTGACTCTATTCCCACTTTTCTACTAACAGGAAAATTATAAGGTCTGTCATGATTTAGGATCAAAAGAGAAGGATTTGCTGTTGTGTTTTAGCCATGAGCAAGGGCAGATTTGTCTCATGGTGATTCCAGTACAGAGAGTGCTCCTGGAGGAATATGTCCTGTTCTTCAAAGGCTGTTTTGCTCTGGAGAAGATTACAAGCTTGGCAGAAGGTGTTCTTCTATTTGCTTCCAGTGTTTCACTGAAGATAATAGTAATTTTTCAGGAGAAGACCAAATCCTACTGATGACTTTCCCCTCACTAAAAAACCATACCAACTCATGGGTTGTTTTTGGACAGGCTTTGCCAGCTGTATTTGGGTATTGTTCAAGGCCTGGAGTTCCAGTCTCCCTTTCAGCTGCAGTACAATGTCAAGCAAGAAAAGGAGCTCTCTTGAGGGACTGCTGCCTGCCAGACTGAGCCCACAGGGAGGGAAGGATATCCTTTCAGCACAGCTTCTGAGGAGCACAGTCCAACAGAGCAGCCTGTCTCAACCATTTGTAGTGAGATAAAAACACGGGCTGAGCTCCCCTTTCCTGAGGGCTGTGTGCTCTGGAGGTATCAGTAGGGTGAGTGCTCGTGCCGACAGCCTGCCACTCAAACTGCAAACACATGCACTCCAGGGTCATCAAGTCACTTATAGGAAGTGAACCAGAATAAACAGACTCTTTAACAGGCTTTATTTTCTAGCAGAATGCTCCAGCTTTGCTCTCCAAGGGAAGTTGCCTGCGGTGGGGCGCCTGGGGATTTATCTGGCTGTGGTTCAGCTGACTTACACGCTTGGTCTCCTCTCCCACATCTGCTTCCTCTTCCACCTCACGCTTGGCACCTTCTCCTCCTGGCAGGCGAGCGCAGAGGTTCTGAGAGAGCCAGTTCCCTGCTCTTTGGGTTCAGGCAAAGATTATGCTGGTGATGTTATCCTAGATTGAATTTTCCCAGCATTTTCCTCCTGGGAAAAGTGGCTTGCACTTCCATGAGTTACTGAGAATTTCCTGCCAAGATCATCGTATACAGTACATCCCTCATTTTAACTGGGATTTTTTTCTTCTTTGCAAAGGCTAGTGGTCCTGGAGTTTGCAGAGGGGAGTGGGCTGTTACATTGCCTCTGCCCCATGGGTGACAACAGCGTAGCACTGCTCGGGCCAATGCTGAGAGCACAATGACTCGTCTTGTGCAGGGCCATCTGACAGGAGAGGGAGGAAACAGGCCTTTTTCCTTACTTCCCCCTCACTAAAACAAAGGATTGTTCACAAGGTCTCACACTTTTTCCCAAACCCTGTTTCTCCATGGACAATTGCCACAGTCCAGCATGTACCGATAGCATCAAAATTTTCCTTGGAAACCATCCAAAGGATTCAGCTCAATGGACCACACAATTATTCATACGCTGTTTGGGAATGATCTGCCTGAATCAACTAGACTGTTTTTGTTTTTTTCCATTCTGTGACATTGACCTCACACTTCTCCCAACTACCAGAATGCAGTTAGCATTTTTCATCTCTTTAGCAGCCAAATTTTTTTCTTTGGGCTTCGTCTGTGCATTGAATGACCAATACAGTTGGTGTTCAGCCTGGAGAAGAGAGGGCTCTGGGGGGAGTTTAGAGCAGCCTTCCAATACCTGAATGGGGCCGACAATAGAGCTGGAGAGAGACTTTTTCTGAAGGCATGTAGGGAGAGAACAAGGGGGAGGGATGACTTTAAACTGACAGTAGGTTTAGGCTGGATATTAGGAAAAAATTCATTACTGTGAGGGTGCTGACACACTGGAACAGGTTGGCCAGACAAGTTGTGGTTAACTCATCCCTGACAATGTTCCAGACCAAGCTGGATGACACTTTGAGCAACCTGGTCTAGTGAAAAGCCCCTTTCCATGGCAGGGCTGTTGGAAATAGATGATCTCTGAGGTTCCTTTCAATCCAAACCAGTCTATGATCCTATGATTACTAGAAATACCTGCACCCATCCACACACGTGCACCTCCTGGAATAACAGAAGCCCCATCCTCCAAGATTAACCTCACTAATTCTCATTTTTAAAATATACTTAGCAGTTACATGTGCCTGAGCAAGAAGGGGACATTTAGAGAGATGAAAATCTTAGCACTTTTTCAAGACATGCTGCAGGTCTGATCATCCAAACACAGAAAGATCGGACAGAAAGGGCTAAACTCAGTACCTGAAAATTAGACTTTTAGACATCCTAGTTTCAAGTTGCAACAACATTAAACATGGTGTTTCCTAACCCTGAACTTTAGACCCATCAAAATCTGGGAGAAAAATTGAATGAATGTGGTATGGCTTGCTGGGTAATCATCTTATCATGCTTTTCTGCAGATATTATTATTTGAAACCTCCCTGAAGAACTAATCGTGATGTTGTGGGGCCCATAATGGGGATTTAACCTTTACAGTATCCTGTTGTGGAGCATGTTTTTTTGCTCTATTCCTAACATATTGGTCTGTGATTTCACCCCTTTCTGCATGTATTCACAGGGCAGCATCTGCTGAAAAACAAGAGGGAATTCTGCTTTTCTGGCTGGCCTCAGGCTGTAAGGTAGGAGGCTTCATTGTCCAGTATACTGACAACCTGTACTTTTACATGCTCCTGCTGTAACAGAAATTTCTGCATCATTTCTATCGCTGCACAATTTTAACTTGATGGGTATGATATTGGGAGAATGCATTTGTCTTGCAATGTCTTTATTTCACACTTTGGATACTTACTTCTGCCGGTAAGCACAAGGTCTGAAAAATGGTTTGGATGCTTCATACTTGGCTAAGTGGTTCCAAAGCTGAAGACTGGGCCCTTTGCTTGCTCACAGCCTGCCCACCAAGTGCCAAGCAGCAGTAGCTGCTGGAAGGGACTACACAGAATAGCACCGTGTAGTCATGCAGGGGATGCCACTCTGATAAGTCTGAAGGGCAATTCCACAGGGTTTTTTCTTAGGAAACTGCTAAAATACTGTTTCTGTACATGGGAAAGGAAAAAAGCCTGGAAGTGGTGCTCCTTCCAAAGTTTTGAGCATGTTCCTACCAAGCTTCATTCCATCTTGGTTTACACTGCTTGAAAAATAACTCTGTTTCCATTATGTTTAAGATCTCATGGCTAAATATGTTAAAACAAGTCTGATTGCAGTTAAAATCACAGCATGAATGACTCAGAAAAACTGCTTGTTGGGAAAGGGTTATTCTGTTATGGAAAACTTGAATAACACAGATGTCTCTTCAAGGAGTACCTGTAGCAGAAGGAAATCGAAAGCAGCACCTTGTGGGGAATATGTGTCCTTTGGCACTGTCCTAGAATGGAGCTTATAGAAGAACATTTTTACATTCATACAGTCTGAATAGGTTGCAATTTAAGTGTGCCCTGGGATGTGACTATCATTGTTTGTGTTTCTAGAAGTATTTGTTAGCAAAATGAAGCATGGGCGTCAGGCTCGAGCTGTGGGAGCTGCCATGTGCTCTGTACCACTGCCTTATTTTGTGGCCTTGGGCAAGTTCTGTAATTACACTGGGACCTTGTTTCCCAGCCCTGAAACTCATACAATAAACGTCCCCCCACTCACACTAGTTTTCTGTTACACTTAAAGCCAGCCACTAACTCTGCCTGTCTCCTTTGAGCCTTCAGGATTAATTATGGTGAAGCTGTTCATTGTGATAGGCGCTCCTGTGGATAAGGGCAGCAGTGAGGTCTGAAGTGACTGGCCAGCACTTGGAGATGTGTGAGGGAAAGANTGGCCAGCACTTGGAGATGTGTGAGGGAAAGACACTGTGTCATTGAAAACAACTAATTACATTATTATTATGTTATTGCTGTTTCCCACTGAAAGGATCAGTATTCAGAACCTGATGCAGTCTCACAAGAAATCAAGGGGATACAGCATTTACATTTGTTTTTCTGAGAGCTCAGTAGATCCTCAGCCAAGGCAGTGAAAGACTTAAAATGGTATTTAAAACATAGTTACTCTGATTATATAGGAATATACGTGAAGTATAGCTTGAAATTTTTGGAAATTTTATCTTTTTTTTTTCTTAATCTAAGGTGTTTTTCTTTCTCAAATAAACCATA
>WAAG01076177.1:6445-20604 GCA_013390105.1 Tichodroma muraria | reverse complement strand
AGTATTTGGTTCCCAAGGAAGAGAATTAGATGACCTGATAACTGCTAAAACAACAAGATAAATGATTCAAATGAACATAAAGAACAGCATAGTGAGAGGAACAATATTTAGGGATGTGTGCATGAGCAAAAGGGAAAACTGCTGTGACACAATTAAGAATAATTCTGTCAAAACAGTGGGCCAATCTACTGCGCAAGAATGAGGATCAACATTTTGGGGGGACTCCCAAAGTGGATTTAATTAAATGAATTAAAAGACTGAAATGTTTCTCTGAAAATTGTTCTTTGCCCTTCTTCTCAGTCTGTGCCAAGAGAGAAATCCACAGCAGAGATATGAAAAGAAAGAAAAAAAAGAAAAAAAAAAAAGAGCAGAGGGGTTTTTAAATCATCTCCATGATGAAACAGATCTTAAAAATAACAAGAACCAGCTACAGGACAGTTAAGAAATACATAGTGAGAACCAAATACTGTTCAAAAGACCAACATTAAACAGGCTGACTTCATTTCTTCCATCTGAGGAGATTTCTAGGGATATACAACAGAAGAGGAGGGAGTGGCATTGAGATGTTCACTGGGAGACAGTTAAATGTATGAATAGCAGGACACATCAAAGAAATAGTGATAGAAAAGCCCAAGCAACATAGTTGGAGCACTGAGCGAAATATACAAAGAAAACTTTTGGACTAAGTATAGATGAACAAAGTCATGCAGTCCATCAACTTGTCTTCTGCTATTGTTTGATTTCTGTTATACTAAAGGAAATGCAGTTTAGTTACATCCTCTGTAAATTGGTGACACTGCATCAAAGATAACAGATTTTGCTTTAGTATCTCCTTTTAAAGAAAAAAAAAATTTCAATTACTGAAATATTTGACTAATGGTACAGGACAAAAGATGAAGTCAGAGATAGCAGTAAGCTGTAGATGATTAAACCAGCATCAGGACAAACAGGATATGGACAGAGACCTTCTTTGATAGCTTGATTCTGGTTAACATCACAGCAAAGCATGTTAGTTTTCTTTTGCTCATTAGTATTTTTCCCAAACAAATATTTGCCTGGCTTCTCACTTGGAGCAATAGGAAAGCAGGTAGGTAAAGAGAAAACTTCAGCCACTTCAAAATTTTAAGTCCAGTGAAGTCTTTCAGGCTAAGGATTGAACACCCCATGCCTCTAGTGTGACCTGATATTGAAGAGTGGGAACTGCCATCTGAGAAGCTCCTTTTTGAGGCATGCCAGATCCTACATGCTACAGAGGAGGCAG
Organism: Tichodroma muraria; assembly: GCA_013390105.1. Lineage (NCBI taxonomy): Eukaryota > Metazoa > Chordata > Aves > Passeriformes > Sittidae > Tichodroma > Tichodroma muraria. The sequence goes on along the minus strand of WAAG01076177.1, from coordinate 19,343 downwards.
GTGAACTTTCATCAGAAAGAAACATAGAGGTTGGATGAGTCCAGCTTCTTGCTGAAAGAAAGCAGGGAGTCTCCGCAGCAGCACTGAGACTTAATGTCTTTCCAGCTTGGTGGCCCAACATTGTAGAGTTGTTGATTTCATGCTTCTTGCAGAAAGCTTCCTATCCTTTCTCTGCTGAACTCCTGACCAGGCTTGTAGGCCCCATTTTCCCATGGAAAAGTGTTGGGGGTTGAGTTTCTTTCTTACAGAATTTTCTCCCATACATTGCTAGGGAACTAATTATTGGGTACTTATAGGTACTCAGGAAAGACAAAGGAAACGGCCAAAAACCCCAGGGGAGTGGTGGCATCGGTTGGGGTGTGGGGGGGCAGGGATTGGACTCCTGCGCTTCTGGCAGGGAGAGCTGCTCTCTTGGAGGGGATAGCGAGGCTGTTGTTGCTCTCTGACTCTGCGGGGAGACTTTCCACCGGCACCACCGGAGCCCAGCTCGGAGTGACCCAGCACCGTCTGTTCGTGTGTGCCGGGAATTCGGATCCTGCTCTCTCTCCCTGCTTTTGCTGGAGCCGCGCTGCCGCGGTGCCCGCGCCCGCTGTTCCTTCGCTCCTGCTCTGGTTTCCCCAGGCCGTGTCCCGCACCCCCTGCTGCTGCCGGGACCTTTCCACAGCTCCAGCAATCCCTGCCGAGCTCCTGACACATCTCGTGCTGTGACACCCTGGGCTTTCTGCTCACCCCGGCCGCCTGTGACAGTGACTGCACCCAAAGAGGTGCCTGTGGTAAAGAGACTCACTGCGCCCTGATTCTCTTTTGTTGTTAACACCACAGTTATTGTTGTTATTTTGTTTATCTTGTTATATGCAGTATATGCAGTAGTTATATGCAGTAGTAAAGAACTGTTATTCCCATCCCCTTACATCTTTGCTTGAGAATCCTTTCAATTCCGGGATTGTAACAATTCGGAGGGGGAGGGCTTGCATTTTCCATCCCCAGAAAGGGGCTCCTGTTTTTCCCTGGCAGATATCTGTCTTCCAAACTAAGACAAAAAGAAATAAAAAAAGGAGTCAAATTCACACATCAGATCAGCTGCCATCCTCCAAATGCCAGGGGATGTGTCTAACTCAATGATATAGCTGATTTCATGACTGGAAGCTGTTCTCAACATGGATGCACCTGATATGCATATATATTAAGACAAAAACTGTAGGGAGGAAGGGAAGAAAACAAAACCAAAACTGAAATCATTTCTAGCATAATCAAGCTTTCTAGAATTTTGCCAGCTAAAAAGTCTGTGAGGGGGAAAATTTCACAGGAAATAGCACCATTGAAAATATGTTTGTGAGAGAATGGTCAGTTATTTATGAGTTTCTTAAAAAAACCCTATAATTTCCTTTAGAAGGTATATATTACTCTTTATCAATGAGTGTCCTGTACAGACATCCGTAGGAGTAATCTGGACTCTGCAATATTGTGTCTTGGTAAGTGCTGTTGTTCTGAGCAGTTCTAGTGGGCAGGATTGATATGGTTAGCAAGGTCAGACTGCAAAATCCTTCCTGCGTTTTTTGCATTCTCTCCCTCAGGGTTCTTCCATAAAGCATGTGCTGTATATAAGCATGAGACTATGGCTTATCAATTCTGTTCCATTCCTTAGGAAACAATCAGCAAAACCTTGTGAGCTGTCTTCTTGCTGTTTTTACACCACAGCAATTCTTGCAGCAGAGGATTGCAGTGCTGATTTTAGCATAAATCATTAGTCATTATTTCTTTCAGCAAAGACTTTGACAGCTTGCTGTAGTGTAGTGTAGTGGAATATTCCACAGGATGACAAAGCAAACATATGTTCAAGGATCTGTGCAAGATGCAAATTGCAATAGGGCATGAGGACAGGTGTGGGAACATGGTGTAGTACACTACTTTCAGTGATACACAGATCATTCCATTCTCCAGAGGTCTTGCACTTCATTTATTTTTGGGAAGATATTCTGTGAAACTATCACAGATGGGAAGGAGAAGAGAGAAGCAGAATTGGCAGCATTTTATAATATTTTACACTATGGCAAGACAGTAGGGAACTCTGGTTCATAAAGTCAATCAATATTTAAGATTCTTCTCTCTGAACGCTCACAGCCAGAACAGAGGTTTTGGCCATCCTGTTCCCCCATCTGCACACCAGTTCAAAATAAATCATCTGCACTAGTGGACAGTGAAGAGAGAAAGTGCTTCCACAAAAGAGCTTTTTTAAAGAAAACCTTTAAAATTAAAGCATAGCCATCTGTCATGGTAAAGCTTAGATACACTTTTCACCTTCAGAGAGCTTTACAAGCATTGACTAATTAGTCCTTGGGACTTATGAGGACACATTTTTTCCCCCAATTTAGATTGAGAAGACAGCAGGGGCATCTTGTATCCTGGGGCAGGAATTTAGGCCCCCTGCAAGGGGGGAGAGTTGCAATCCTTTTGTAGTAGTCAATGCTTTCAAGCAGGGGGGTGTAAAGTTAAGCATTTCTACCACCACTTATGCACTTGAGACAAATTAAGGGCTTGATTTCTTTTTTACTTTTTTTCCCACAGCTGCTGCACAACCAGGTAATTCTATTGGCTTACAAATACTAAGTGTCCAACTTGAGTAGGAACTGCAGATGTTCAGTCCTTTTACTGTTAAGCCATTAAGAAGGGTGTGAGTTAGACATTCACAGTAAAGAGAACGTTGATTTGTTATTTGAATTGGAAAATATTTCCCATGCTCTGGATGTTTTTGTGTTGATTTGAAAAATATTGCATTTTTATTTAAGNTTTTATTTTATTTTATTTTATACTGCATAAAATATTTAATTTTCTGCATTGTTTAAAGAATAGGAATTTTAGATAGCTTATGTCTTGAAAGGTCAAAAGATTTCCCCTATTTTGTCATTTAGAAGTGCCAGACTACAAATTTTCTCTTATTAAAAAAATAGTGTTTTAACCCTAAGTATTCATCAAGTTTGATAGGAAAACAGGAAGAGTTCTTGTTGACCTAAAACCACACTTCAGCAAATAGCTCATTCTCCTGTCTCAGACTTCAGGCTTGGATACTGAACTCATGACATTCACAGGGTGATGTTAACTCTCCAGATGAATACTTTGGATTTAAACTCTGCTGGTTCAGGCCAGGACATTTGAGAGACTGCAGCCTCCAGTCATCTGCCTTGCCCTTTGCCAGAGATTACAAGCTCCACAGCAAACAAAATTTGCCACACAGCTACAGCAGCTCATAAATAGTTGTAAATACCCATTTGCAGTTTATCTTTAAATGCCAGGCTGTGGACCAAGGCTGCTGCTTTCTTGTCTGTACCAGTCTGACTGACCAAGCCCTACCTGACCCTTGTCCTCTTCTCCACCCTTAAGGAAACCTGCCCCAAAGCCTTGCCAAAGGATGGCCTTGCTTAGATCAGGTAAAGGAGACGGGAAAGGAACATGGAAAAATGTTGAGAGGTACAGAAAAATGTTAAGCAGAAATGATATAATGCAGTGACCACAATGTATTATGAAGGCTCTAACTTCAAGGCCTTGACAATAAAAGCAGACAATGCTTTGAGCTATGGAATGAAAGAAGGATGGAAAAGGGAAAAAACAACAGGAGGCATGAAAGATGTAAGTACTTAGGAGAACTATACTAAAACATGAGGGAGTTAGAATAGTGAATCACCTTCATCAGTTTATAGCAGGACACACTGTTACCTGCAAGACCTTTGCCTGGGCTTTTCAGAGTTCCTCTAAATCAATATAGTCCAACAGTGATGTGAATAAGACTTAGAGCCTTTCCACTTCTCTGAAGAATTGCGTGCATTGAAGTGAGTTGTTTGGAAAATTGCCACCCAGTTTTTGTATATGTTTATTCTAAATGGACATTATGTAGGATACTGTGCTATATTGGGAGCGTGGGCTCAAGGCTTAGGATGCTTTAAAAAGTTCTTTTTAACCAGCTCTGAAGCGTCATGAATTGTTTTGGCAGGGACAGACATTTTCAGCCATGAGCATTACACTCCTCAAGAAATATGCAAAATAAGATGTGACAGCAGGGCAAAATATTTTATAGGCAAAGTGACTTTCCATAATAATGGAATAATAAATGCAGAAGGGAAAAAGGCCAAGTGTGAATGCTGAAATGCATTCACAAGTGCATTTGTGCTGCTTCTGCTGCTGATGGAGCGCCACTTGTTTGTGTGGATCCATTCAATGAAGCAGTTGGAGTTAATCACCTCATTAGAGAAGTGGGCATCCAGCACACCTTCAAGCAGTGAATTTGTGCTCTCCATCTATTGCTACTCTGCTGCCAGCAGTTGCTGTTGATCGATTAATATTATGAAGGAATTAGAATGGATAACAGACAGAACAGTCTGTTATTTCCAGCAAGAAAGTGAAAAATCTGTCAAAAGACTTGTGAGGAAGTCCTAGGGAGGGTTTGCTAGTGCAGCCCTATTTGTCATGCTGTGACCTGGGACAGCAGAATCTGAGCTTGGCTGCGGGCGATTCGTGCTGTGCCATTGCTGGAGACAGACGTTGCACTACTTCTGTGATTTCGTCTGTACCTGCTTCTTTTCCCTACAGGTTAAACTCTGTGTTTTGGGGAAAGGGTGGCATTTATCATAAGTTTGAGTAGTGCTTATCTTTCTTGCTTGTTGAAGACCTTTTTGCCTATTGAGCACAGCTGCTCCACAGAAAGAATGGAACATTTTATAAGGGCATGTAGTGATAGAACAAAGAGGTTTGGTAGATTTAGATTAGGTATTAGGAAGAAATGCTGTCCTGTGAGAGTGGTGAGGTACTGCAACAGGTTTCTAGAGAAGCTGTGGATGCCCCATCCCTGGAAGTGCTCAAAGCAGGTTGGACATGCTTTGAGCAACCTGGTCTGGTGGATGGTGTCCCTGCCCATGGGGCACCCAAGGGCAGATGATCTTTGAGGTCTCCTACAACCCAAACTGTTCTATGAGTTTATAATTCTATGAACTTCTCTTTAATATTAAAGATCTGTAGTAGTATGTGGCATGGCTTAGTACTCTTCAAACCTCAACTGCACATATAACACAGCTGCTAAATTGATAAAAACAGGCCACTTTTATAAAATATTAATCTATATAGAAGACAAGGTGACTAGAAAATGGGTGAATATTAAAGAAGGTTTTTGGCCTGCTGAAAGAGTTAGAAGTCGCTAAGTTTTGGAGCTTTACTTGTTTAAGTTTTCTACAGTTTGTGTACTGCCCAGTAAAGCTATTATCTACATGGATAGCAGAGGGGCAAAGAAGTAGAAATCTCAATCAAAATGCAGTGACTGTCTTCACAAGGCTAGGTTAGTTAACAATACTGTGCTGCAGATGTATCAGGAGACCCCAAATGAAATTGGAGCTGGAATATATTGTTTATCTACAAATACACAGAGAAAAAAAATCTGCCTTGGAGAACTTAGAGCTTAAACTGACAAAGTTAAAAAATAAACAAGTATGTTAACAAAAAACCCCGCAACAACAGAACAAAAGGAAAGAAAAGAAAGAGACAGCAGAGGAAATTAATTCTTAAAGCTCATACAGTTCACCCATAGTTCTGTGGTGGATTAAGGATGTACAGTTGAGTCAAAACCCAGGAGTCCCCATTCCTGGCTGCCCAGCTCTATCCTTTCGAGATGAGGGAATAAAAGGAAGATTAACATGAGTAGAAAAAATATTGATACTTAAATGGGGTTGAAACACATAGGAGGCTTTATCATAAAATGTTATTAGGAAAGTCTCTGTGGTAGGGAAGAAAACATGGCATGCATCAACCAACTCTGTTGTGTCTTGGAAAGGTGATCAAAATTCCTCCAGTGCCTTCTCCAAGGACTTTCCATAAACAGCTGGTGTTACGCAGAGCGAGGGGGCAAGCCCTGCCAGCAACCACACAACCAGCAGCTGGGAGCCTGCCTGGTTGCTTTCTTTTGTCAAGCTGCACAACTAGATGTTGTTCATCTAGTTCCCTAGACCAGGGAACTGGTCTGTTCCCTAGGATGACTGATAATCAGCATCCCATTCCCTAGGTCAAGCATTAAGCACTTTTTTCACCATTTGAGGATGATCCAAAGCTGTTTCTACCTAAAGAGCTGTTTCTCCTTACATCTGTGATGGATGAGTTAACACCATGGGAATGGAGGGTGAAGGCCACACTTACTGGGCTATTCCTTCTATTGAGTTTTCTTCTATGGAATTATAAAAATAACATTTAGCTTGCACCAGTGTCACAGTAAAAAACAGACCAGTGCCTGGTTTGTTTTAAACTTATCTGATTAGGACCAACATACAATAACCATTGGGCAGCTCCAACAGTTAATTGTTTCCACTGCAACAGAATAGAAGCTCCCCTGAAGTTCAGAACTTGCTGAACTTTAACATTAAATTGTTTTTTTTCCAAAGTTTTCTTCTTCACATAGAAGCAGACTGTGATTGAATCACTTCTAGATCTCGTTGCTCACAAACATGAATGTTAAAAGCAAGTACTTCTGTATTCTTGCTGTTCAGGTACTACCTACTGAACATGTTGTCCTACAAAGTAGTTATTCTATGTCTCTTCACTCTAGTATTTACCTAAGCTGATTATGCTATGGAAAGTTTGACACATCTGAAGGACACAATGCCGTCCAAAGCAGTGCGGGCAGCAGGGCAAGAGAGGGGATTCTGCCCTCTGCTCTGCTCTGCTCTGGTGAGACCCCACCTGAGTGCTGCACCCAGCCCTGGGGGCCCAGCACAGGAAGGACATGGACCTGTAGGAGCGACTCCAGAGGAGGCCACCAAGAAGGTCAGATGGGTGGAGCATCTCTCATACTAGGAAAAGCTGAGAGGATTTGTTCAGCCTGGAAAAGAGAAGGCTTCATGGTGACATAACTGTGACTCCTCACAATACTTAAAGGTGGCTTATAAAAATGATGGAGAAAGACTTTTTGTAAGGGCATATAATGACAGGACAAGAGGCTTCAAACTGAAAGAGTAGGTTTAGATTATGTATGAGGAAGAAATTCTTTGCTATGAGGGTGGTGAGGCACTAGAACAGGTTGTTCAGAGAAGCTATGGATGTCCTATCCCTGTGTAGTAGTTTGGCCGTGATTGGCCAATGTGTATCACTGACATTTGATAAAACCAATGAAAGCGTGGGTACGCCTTTTACGATACACCTTTTTTAAATGCAAACCCGGGAATCATCTCTCTCTTGGTTTCCGGCAAAAGGCTCAGGTAAGAGCTCCTGCCGAACATTCTCTGCTCCCCCTCTCCCCACGTGGCTGTCGGGCCTGGGGGGGAGGGGGAAGCAAGTCAGGCTGACCGGGAAAAAGGAAAAAAAAGACCGCAGAGCCAAACTGTGAGCTTCGTTGCTGATATCTGGCTGATGGAATTCGAATTTTCTTCTCCTGCAAGCATGGTCGGTGAGAGAGTTTTCTCGGGGCTGTCTTGGAGCCGGGAAGGATCGCGCAGATCGGGCGGGGATGGCTTTTTCTGAGTGGAGTTCGCTCTGGACTAATTTAACCCTAATGAGACCGAGGGGTGGAAAGAAGAATCCACTAACTTTCTTTCTCTCTAACCATAAGAATCCAGCCAGAACTATAGCCAGGAATGGCTCTGCAGCCCCAGCACGGCTTGTTTTAGTAAATGTGACTGCTTTGGCATGGCTGCTGCTTTTCGTGAACCTCTTAAGTATTCAGATGAAACCAGAAAGCTTCTATCCTCTCCGGAGTGAAAGAAAGGACAGAATGAAGACACATAGAGAAACTGCATAAGGATATTCTACAGTCAGAAATTGAAGGTGATATTTTAAGTGGAGGAGAGATAAGGAGTTGTTTTATTTTTACATTAAAATCTTTTATAGGCTATGGTGATGGACTGTAATATAATGAGACAATTTTCCTTTAAACCATAAAAGAATATGGGGAGATGAACGGTTCAAATTGTAAATCTGAGCAAAAGAACACTATATTGACGGGGCCAGTATTGAGATGATTGTGACTGTTGGGAGATTTAGACAGAGCAATGAAATTTTGTCCTAGAGAAGAAGATGAAGAAGAGAACTTTTGCTGTTGAACAGTTTTGTCTTTAAAAAAAAAAAAAAAATAAACCCCATGGATCGATTATGGCCCAGAAGTACAGCTATTAAAGAGCTGTAAATATGGGAGGAATTTTCATGATATAAATGTTTTCCGGGCGGCTGTTATCATGAAAAGTTTGTTTTGTCTTGTTTTGTTTCAGTTTTTAGTTCCATAGCGAGTAAAAGATGCTCCAATCTCTAGAAGAATTGAAGAAAGACTATTCTAGAATTGAAAAACTGACTGAAAGTTTCTAAATGTAATTTCTGTATGTTGTTAATGAGAGTGAGAGAAATTTTGGTAATAGAGGAAGAATGTTTGAAAGGTTTCATTCTAATTCTAAGAGTTTGTTAGTTGTTTTTTTTCTTCTCCTTCTTTCCTTTTTGTATTAGTTAATAAAAGTCTGTTCTTTTCAAGTTTAAACCTGCTTTGCTCTTGATTACAAAATTCCTTTTCTTTTGGCAACCCAAATTGATAGTTTTTTTTTCTGTCTGGTTCACAATGAAACCACGACACCCTGGAGCTCTGTTCAAGGCCAGGCTGGATGAAGGTCTGAGCAACCTGCTCTGGTGGAAGGTGTCCCTACCCATGTCAGAGTGCTTGGAACTAGATATCTTTGAAGTCCCTTCCAACCCAAAATATTCTATTAATCCACAATTCTAAGTCCTGGACAGGTTCTTAAAGGCAAATTAAAATACAGAAGAGCAGTAAGTGTCAGTAAAAACAGTTTGCAGAGGCATACCTTTCTTCACAGAAATACATTAGGTTAATGGCCATTCTTGACCTCCTCATTTTCTTGCTTGGCCATGCTTGGATTTCACAAATAGTGAGATGATCATAAGTATTATAATTACATAGTCTTAACTTCTAAAAATCATCTTATTGTAGATATATAACCAGATGAGAGGGAAATAAGTCCATAAACAGACCAAAACTACTTTTTAGAATGAGACTTCCTAGGTTAATTAAAACCATTCTTAGGTGAGATTTATTTCTTTCTTCATTAAGCTGGTTATTCTGCAAAGATCATCACTTTCTCAACATATGTTAAATACAAATGAATATACAAAAGCAGATTTTGAAAGTCTGAATAGGTACACTAAAACTGAGTAATAATAATCCTTTTATCATCCTGACCTTGTGTAACTGTCCTGCACTAAATGCACATATGTATCTATATATGAATATAAAATTCATACATATAAAAAGCAAACTAGTAACTATAATTTAGGGACTCAAGCATGGACATCTGAAAGCATATTGCATTTTAGAAAAATGCAGAAGCTTGAAGCTTCTGATTCAGTCCTTTTTTATTTATTTTCAGACATTTTTTATGAATTTTGGTCAGATCTTCATGACCTATTAAAAAATATCTACTAGTCTATACATGCACAGTTCAGCTACTCAGTTTTTTTTCATGTTCACTCTTTAATCTGTTGCAGAATAATTTACCAGAGAGGAAGGTTCATCTCAGCACTGTCACCAGTAAAAGGAATGGCCCAATAAGCATGGTTTTCATATTTTGTTCCCAGGGCTTAATTCACCCCTCACAGAAATGAACATCTGCATAGACAAAATATTCTCATTCAAACACAATAGACAGATAGCATTGTTAAAATAAAGGGGAATTTATCTATGGATTCTAAAAAGTAAAAATGTAATAATGATTCTTTATCTTGTTTCTATATCACAGACAACATTGTGGTATGCTTTAATGGTTATGAACAAGGTTCTGTGGGTAATTACTTATACACCATTAAAATACTGATATTTATAAAGCCTATAAGCAAACTAAAATCCAACCATCTTTGATATTGGGTATAACAAAGGCAATTGTGGATAATTTTTGCATCAGGAAAGTTTTCGCCAGAAGTACTACAACAAAACTTCTTCAAAAATTGTCGGGAGCTCTTTTATCTCAGGATCTAAGATGGTCATTGAAGTGACTAATGGCTTTGATGATTTCTACAGTTTTGGGGTCAGTCAAGGGGAGATTTCAACAGGCTGGGTTTCTACAGGTGATTAGTACCTACTGGATTATCCTGAAGTATCTTTGTTGTCAGCAGAGCCACGAAGTAGTTCTTCCTGGAAATTCTTTTATCTATCTGTCTATCTATCTATCTATCTATCTATCTATCTATCTATCTATTTATCTATCTATCTATCTATCTATCTATCTATCCATTTACGTCTCTTTAAGGTTGTAGCTGAAACAGGCACACAAATTAAAATGCTTCATTCTTGTGTTTTCTGTTCCTGCGCTCCCTCTTCTGGCTTTCTAGAATTATCTAGCAAACATCTTATGCCCACATCTTATGATCCACTCTGATTTTGGCTGTAAATGCATCAGTCGTAAAGTTAAGGTGTACTTTTGTAGCAGACATCAAAGAAGGGACTACTACTAAATAAATCAGGAAATTACCATAGCAGCCAAGAGCTTCTGTACATATCTGTCCTGAATCCTAGAGGTTCCCTAGAATTTGGCGACCAAAAGTAATCCCAATCTTGGTGTAATGGCTGCCATTCTACAGATATTAGATAGGAACATGAATAAAGAGAAGGTTTCATTGGAGTGCGATCTCCAGTTTTCTAGCTTGTTCTCTTTAACAGTGCAGTAGAATTTTGTATTGAATTTTTTTCCCAGAAACTAGTAGAATTCTTTTTACAAGTTTTCTTCTAAACTGTGTTACAATAGCACTCACTGGTAAATCAACATTCTCCTGCACTGTTCAAAATCCAACTATTACGGTAATATCCAGCTGAAATCAATTTTAATGATTTTCATTGCTGAGCATGAGAGAAAATTGAAACATGGAGAATGCAATTTTGTGTTTTAAATATTGTTAATTCTTAATATTCTTCCAAACATATTTTCTAACACCATATATCTGTATGTTTACCTCCCTAGTGGACATATTGGAAAACTGGCCTGAGCCAATATTGGAAAATGAAATAAAAACCACTATCTTGCACACCTTATTTTATATTTACTATGCCCTTTTCTAAGTTGTAAACACTCTGATTTCTATGTGAAGCACCAAAATGAATGTAACAAATGCAGGGGAAAAGTCTCAGGATTATGGAAACTGTTCAAATGTGAACTGAATCACCATTTACTTGCTGTGGATATTATCCCTCTTTCAATAAACTTTGTGCATCTGTAAGAAACTCTTGAGATGGTTTGATAAGTGTTTTCAGTATATTTGATAAGAAATATATTACATATAGACCTCATGTTTTCAGCGTTGGAGTTCTACCTTAATAAAGCAGCATGAAAATGTGCTTCAAAATGTATATTTAACACAGGAACCAGCATATCCATTTCAGTATGTGAAATCCAGCTTCTCCATGAGTTTCAGTGCTCAAGGAGGTCCCAAAACTCAATGGCTTTAGAGAAATGTTCCTTGATTGAAGGGAATTCCTGCCATGGAGAAGTTTCAGGATGCAGAATGGTGATGTTTCCTGCTCCAGCTCCCCCAGTGTTTGTAGCTGTCACCTGTTTGTTGTGTGCCACACATCTGCCTGAAAGCTGCCAGAGGAGGGGGGACCAGGAAGGAAGTTTCCACATGCATGTAAAGGAGCTTCCATGGTTTTGGGGTCTACTCTTAGTCCCTGTCACTTAGTGGAATCTCTGCTCTAGTCCTATAAATACAGTCATCTGTGACTCAGGTGAGTCATGCCATTTATTGCCATTTATTAATACCGGCATATTTGCTCAGATCTAACACGAAGTGTTTGCTTAGATCTGGCGTACTGCTGTCATGGTGCGCTACAGAATGAGAAGGGAACGAAGTACCATTCCTCTTCTGGAAAGCTCACAGCAATTCTGCTGGGTATAAAATCCTAGTAAGCGGCTGTGGGACTTTCAGAGCAATGAGCCTCCTAAATGTCAGCTGGTGCATAACAGCGTTATTGTGGTTTGAGGACTTGGGTGTTGCAGGAGAGTGGTTTTATGGGAAATCACTGGGAATTATTACCCTGCATAAAGATCCTCTTGTACATAATTATACGCAAGATTAGAATCAGTAATTCTGCAGGTTTTGGTCTTCATGTATGATGGGATCGTTCACAATAAGTAAATTTTGTTACTCCACACAATAAAAGTTGCTGTACCACAGCCATGCTTCATGGCTATCAGCTCTTATCAAAGTGAAATGCACAGGACTTCGGGAAAAAAAAAATAAAGAAAACAAACACCACTCACTACCTGGTATTACAAGATATAATTTGATGGTTTTCAGGGTCACATACCCTGTGTAGTTCACACAGTAACTGTGGGTTAAGGCATTAAAGAAAAACACAACAAAGCTCATTGATCACTTTTCTTTCAGGGAGACGGAGAACAAAACCAGAGCTCCGATATTTGACTTTTCGAGCAAGCAAAAGCCACAAGCTGGGCGCTCGTCTCTCCCCGGCGCTAGCGGGCCGCGGGGATGCTGAAGCGACAGAGCCTGGGCAGCAGCCGGTACCCAGCGGCGGAGCCGGGCAGGGGTTGCGGAGAGGGGCTGCAGCCGCCCCCTCCCGGCGGGGCCTCGGCCCGAGCGGCCTGGCTGGGCTGGGCTGGGCTGGGCTGAGCTGCGCTGCCCCGGCGGCTCGCTCGCTTCGGGGGCGAACAGACGCGCGCCGCAGCGTGTCCGCTGCAGGGCTGCTCAGCGGCGGCGGCTCTCTGCGAAGAGAAGCGGCATCAAAACATAAATAGCTATTCCAAAGGCAAGGAGGTAGCCCCATATCCCTCATTTAGGAGCCGTAGGAGGAGGGACGCCAGTCGCACCCCCGCGCGGGGGAAGCGGAGCGGCAGCGGGCGGAGGCGGGAGCGGGTGTCGCCCCCCG
>WAAG01076173.1:0-34223 GCA_013390105.1 Tichodroma muraria | reverse complement strand
TATAAATAATATAAATATAAATGTAGATGTAAATCTAAATTTAAATATACATCTACATCTACCTATACCTATACATATACCTATACATATACATANTATAATAGATATGATACATATAAATTATAATGATAATATAAATTAAAACCTCTCTAACAATTAGAACTTTCTTTCTTCACAATAATACCATTAGATATGACCAGCTTCAATCCACTTCTTCCCTTTCAATTCTTCAGCACCTCAAAAAGTTTTCATTAAGTTCAATTAATCCGAGAGGTTTCCAGTGCTGATTTTCTTTATTGTTTTAAAGACTTTCTGCCAGGATGCCTCTGGCATTGGACATCTTGGCAGTGGCCACTGCCGGTGGATGGACCTCTTTAATCATCGGAGTTTAGCATCTCACAGTGATCAGCATTATCCTCCTGTCAACCCCATGACACTGGGCGAGACCGATGCCCCTTCCCTGCTGGCCTCTGCTCCTGGACTGCTCTTGATTTATTGTGTCTGGAGCTCAGCAAGGGGGTGCAGATGGATTTTAGTCAATCAGAGGGTGGGGATGAAGTTGCCCTGCTGTAAAATGCACTGCTGGTCTATAAAACCACATGTCAAGCACCAGAGGAATTTCAGTTACCAAAGGCAGAAGCAAGGAAATCTTCCAGGGTCAAAAAATCCCAGAACAAGTTATTCACAGCTAAGCTGCAGAATGCCACAGAAGGAGGAGGCCGGTGGTGGGGCAGTATTTGGTCTTTGTTTTTGCAGCTCATAAAGTGCCAAGCACAGCAGAAGTGTGGATTACAACCACGATGTGGTTTATGTCACAGGTTTTATAAAGTGGCCCCATTTCCAGCATTTCCAAAGCCCACAGTAAGGCAGCAACTTCAGAAGCATACTTATAAAGGTGACGTAAGAATGAGCAGGTCTAATATATTTTTTAAATTATAATCAATGTTAATTATGGTGTAATTCTGGTTGTATAATGTAATAATGTCAATTCTAGGTGTTTTACTTTCATAATCCCATAGGTAAAATATCCCAGCTGCTTCTTATACTTTTCTCAGGAAGCATTTGAAAACTGAACAAATGGAATGTGGAATACCCTAGTAATTTCATACATATTTTAGAGCATTTAACACTTTCTTTCTGATGAGTTTTTGATTCCTACAGACCAGGCTGCAGTTTTGTTGTGACTTTTGTTGTGTCTCTTACACTGACTTTTCTAAAACATGAGAAGAGGCTAAACCCATACTAAAAAGCTGGAGCTGTAGATGGAAACTACAAAAGAGAAGCATCATTCACATTCCAGAGTTAATCTTTATTCAGTACATGACTTTGTTAGAGTTACTAGAGAGTTCTCAATACCTTCATAAGTTTCTTCAACCCCTACAGCCTGACACCACTTACTTTTTATATCCTTCAGGATGCTTCCCACTGTAATTGATGTGTCTAGGCCTTGGTCTTCACTTGATATGCAACAGACAGGTGCCCAAACACAAGAAAGACCATTAAGGTGTGATTCACTTTGATTCATCCCCTCTTCCCCCCGTCTGTAAGACATCAGCTGCATCTAAAAACTCAGCAGGGTATACAAGAAACAAAGTTAAACTTGACAAGCCAACTTCATCTCAGATGTTTAATGATACCTCTCTGCTCCCTGCCCACATTGTCATCTTTAACACAAACAATTTTTATGTAAATGAACAGTAAATTACCTTAAAGGAAGATTCTAGACTAGACTTTTGCACCAGTATGGTGTGCAAAATGAAGCTTAACGTTAGCAGACACTACAGATGTTCATGGGAAAAGGAACTTTCTTAAATAAATCAATCTTTTCTGAATTTTTTAGAGGTTGATGAGAAAAACAAAGCTTGTAAAGGAATACTCACAACATCTGTGTACAGGACAAGATACAGGGAAAACAATTAAAACAAAGAATCCATATATAAGGGAGAAAATATTTCATACAGTTCAGTTTGCCTTGTGTGCTGATTAAGCCAGGAGTGCAGGGGTTCTCACAGAACTCACAGAATGGGTTGGGATTCTCTCTTAGCATAGGAATCAGAGGATAAACACCTGCAACTGAGCTTGATCTCTGAACTCCCTTTCTAATCAGTAGAGAGAAACAGGTCTTTCTTGGAAGCTATTTAGATCATCCATCTTAAATATCTGAATCCTGGAATTGCCTGTTTCTCTGTCCATTAGAAAAAAAAACAGAAACTGGATGAGTAGGCAGAAGGATCTTGTCTAAAGCTGAGTGCACAACGTGCACTACTCTGATGTTGAACAGGTCCATGAGAGGAATTTTCATCAGCAATTAAAAAACTTTTGAGGATACAAGGATAACTCAAATTCCACTCCAGCTTTCCCCCAGACAGGCTGGATTTGTTAGAAAATTTTTATTCCCTCCTGTCTCTTCAAGAGAAAAATGCTTACTGTCATTAAAATCAATTTGAAAGAAGGTGGATCATCATAATTGCATTTCTGCATGAAAAGTGGATCCATCTATAAACTGAAAAAGTGCAAAAGCGACTGGGAACAGACTAGACTAAAAGAGGAGAGATTTTGACTAGGTATTAGGGAGAAATTCTTCCCTGTGAGGGTGCTGAGGCCCTGGCACAGGTTGCCCAGAGAAGCTGTGGCTGCCCCTGGATGCCTGGAAGTGCTCACAGACAGGTTGAAAAGGGCTCTGAGAAACCTGGTCTGGTGCAGGGTGTGAACGTCCCTGGCAGGGGGTGGTACTAGGTCATCCTATTTGTGAATGAGTGGAACTAGTGTCGTGGTTTCAGTCTGAAACCAGACAGAAATATTAATTTGGGTTGCCAATTTAAAATTCTATAATCAAGAGCAAAGCAGGTTTAAACTTGAAAAGAATTGATTTTATTAACTAACATAAAAAGAGAAAAAAAACCCAAACAAACAAGAATTAGAATAAAACCTTCAAAAACATACTTCTCTTTCCCCTACCAACTGCTCACCCCTCAGACACTTGAAAAGACAAAAAAAAAGAAATCTGGAATACTTAGTACTACTACTTTCAGAAACAATCATTTCTCAGTTTACTAAAAAGAAGCAGAGTCTTTTCTTGAATGCCATAGAAGTTTTTTATAAGATACTAATTCTCTTGTTTTCACCTTTTACCAACAGCCCGCCCGGAGGAAGGAAATTTCCTATGGTGAAGCCCCCTCCCATGAAACAGCTTTCAACAGCCTTCAGGGACTATAACAGTTTATTAGGATAAAGTTTAAGGATGCTTTTCCTAGTATAAGGCAAAAGTTTTCTTCACTTATCTCATTTTCATCTTAAAGAAACAGAAGTCTTTTTCTCTCACTATAGAGAGGGCATCATCTCATTCTCTTGGTCTTCTGTTCAGATTTCTCTATTATTATAGTTACACCACTTTACAGTCTCTACTAGGATTTAGCATTTTCCTCCTAAAAAGCAGATTATATGTTACAGGAGTAGTTAGTCCATTCTCTATGGCCTTAAAAAAAAAGTCCAGCTTAAGCCACTCTTTCAATCTTCTTTCCAACTTAAAGTTCTTCCCTCATTCTCCTAACTTAGGTTTCATGCTGTGTCTCTTTGTATCTCCTTCAGTTTCTTCCTTCTCTCACTCGGGCAGGATTTATGCTTCGAAAGTTCCATTGCTGTGTCAAGAAGTTTCTCTGTTGAAGAAACTGGCTGATGGAAGGCTGATGAGAAGAAGGCTGATGTCTTTTCCTCCCCCAACCTGGGAGTCACTGGGGCCCGGCCCGATCCCCCTGGCCCGGCCGCATGGCTCGGCGGAGCCGGGTCGGGTCCGGCCCGGCCGCTCCCAGGGCCCCGCGGCCTCCGCCCTTCCCGCCCGGCCGCACCGGGACAGGGGAAAAGCCGGCCCAGACCCGGCCAGGGCTGCAGCTGGGGCAGGACCCGACCCGGCCCGAGAGAGCCCACCGGGCCGATGTGTTACCTCTTCTCCCACCGGAAACCAGAAGAAGGAACTTTCTCCAGATCTCATTTAAAATGTGTATTCACAAAGGCGTACACATGTCTTTTATTGGCTTAATCAAGTGTCAATATTACCCATTGGCCAATCAGGCTAAACCACTACAACTAGTTAAACTACTGCAGCAGTCAGCTGAGAAGCAGGAAAATGTAAACAGTGTGTGCTGTGTCCTGCATGAAGAGTCGTGATGTGGGGTACTGGTGATCACTGTGCAAAGCCACTTCACGACCCTGCAAGATCCCCAGGGACTGCGCGTGGTGGGTTGGACACTGCTGGCAGCTGCTGGGTGTTTGGCTGTTGAGCAGCTCTGTAGCTCCACTTGAAGTTAATTCCAGCACGAGCTGCTGTTGATCCTCATTTCCAGGTGCAGCAGCCCAAATGCCCGCTGTGCTCACAGTGGGATTTCTCACAGGTGGTTGCTCCTTTGTGCTTCAGTTGGCAGCCCTGGACCACTCTGGATGTTTCTTTCTATGTGTCTGTCCATTGCTAGATCCAGCAATCCACTGGGGGCCCTCTAAGATGCCTTCTGCAAGTGACAGTGATGAATTTAAAAATATCAGGAAATGTAATATAAGCATTTAAATCAAATGAAGTTTAATGTGATGAGATAAATTAGGAGGCACAGAGGTGGAGTCAATGAACAATGTGCAGTTCCAAAAATGTCCACTGTTGGATTTGATCACACAGGTAAAGAGAAAGTTCTGCTTGGTCTTTTTGTTGTGTTCCTTCAGGAGAAGCTTTAGGTGGTTTTTTACAGACGGCAATGTAGAACAAGAATCATAGAATAGAATGATGGAATGGTTTGTGTTGGAAGGGACCTTAAAGACCATCTAATTCCACCTCCCTGCCATGGTTACTCAGAGCTCCATCCAGCTTGGCCTGGGACACTTCCAGGGATCCAGGGGCAGCCACATCTTCTCTGGGCACCCTGTGCCAGGGCTTCACCGCCCTCACAGCAAAGAGCTTCCTCCTAATGTCTAATTCCCTAATAAAAGAAACTGAGCTTGTTCATATTTAATACTTCTTAAGTTTAGTGAAATGCAATAATTTTGGATGCCATGAAAACTCTGTTGCTATGGACTCTGTAAAAACAGACCATCAAAAATATTTCTGTGGGCTTAAATAAGGAAAATCTTTGGAGGAAGTGATAATATAACAAATTCACAGTGTGAGAAGAACACAATAACTCTGCCACCTCTGAAATAACCTTGTTTCACTGCTGACAGAAGAGTAGATTTGGCAAAAGCTAGTAACAGAGGAGTAAGTTTCATTGGCAGTAATCTAGGAAAAATACTGAGAAAGTCAGATGCCTTCTGTACTACATCCTGGATAGTGTTGAAATTATTCCTCAGAGTAAAGTTTTTGCTATGTACTATGTAGTATCTCTGTCACAGAGGTAAAAATTAATATTAAATACAACTCTACTTGTCAGACACAGTTAGTTTTACATAGCAGCTGTATTCACAGTATTAATCTGGTGTCCAGAATACTGATCAAGGACATTTCTGGATCAGGACTTCTGATAAGTAGAAGGCTGCTTTTTCTGAAAGCACTGCCAATCACCAGCCAAAAGCAGTTTTCCCTAATAAGTGACATAAAAGATAAACTAATGGAACCTGCAAACCTTATTTCTTCCAATCCACATCTCTTTCTCAGGAGGAATAAAGAATTACACTCAGCACGAAGTAGCTCTAGACCAGCACCAGTGCGGTTAGAGCAGTGGGTAAACATTCCGCTATGAAATCACTACCACTGAAATTCATTTACCAGTGAAATTCTACCAGTGCAACACTTCTGACAGCAATTTCACTGAAGCCCAGGATCTTCATCTTTGATCTATTACAGTGCTCTTCTGGCCTGGTTGTAATTTGGGTGCAAACTATCAGAATCACTACATGTTTAGCAACACTTAGCATTTTTACACTTTAGCATTTAGAAACACTACTACTACAATTTAAAAAAAAATTAAAATCCATATTAAATATACTTAGCTACATGTGCTGCTCACAACTAACAATTAATTGACATGATTGCTCTGTAAAATGCTAAGGGATTTCTAATCAGTCAGCTTGACTTAAACAGGGGATTCCCTTGCTCTACCTCTTCATACATTTCTGAATGAGAACAAACATCACACAAGTCATGTTCTGGAAGAAGTGAACTCTTTTCACCCAGCTTATTTTTGCAGCTATTGCCACAGTGTCATATTTATAAGTGCTTAATTTTGGTGTAAGCTACAGGAATGCATTACCACTTTTGCTGGTTACACAACTGTTAAAATAAAACTTAGTCTTTGTCCTAATATCCCGGTTATATTTTAGGATGGGGAAGAGGAAAGCACCCAATTCTAAACATTATTTAAATGAAAGATTTACTTCTTTCTTGATGCCCCTTCCATTCCTGGGGAATATTGCTTCTCCACTAAATTTTGGTTGTTCCTTTAGCAGAAGTTGTTCCCTAAGACTTCATTCTTTTGTCAGAGCTTTTTTCTTCTGCCAGATGATCTGGCTTAATTCAGATTTCCACAGGAATTGTGCTGTTTTCCCTTCAGAGGGCATGGCTTGAGCATGTGTGAGCAATTTTTGGCTCCTTCCATGAGCAGGGTAGTGGATTCACAGGTTTTAAGGACAAAAGAAGCCATTTTGCTAAACAAATCTGTTTTATTGTAGAGTGCATCCCTTTTGTACTTGTCTTGGTATTTAACTGTGCTGCTCTCTGTATTCTACAGGGTTTTACTTCAGGCTTTTCATTTCAATCCTCTACTTTGCTTGGTTTCCCCACTCATTTTGTGGGAACCAGAGGCTCTTAAATTTGGTTGGACAACAAAAACAAATAGTCTGACAGATTTACAATGATACCACCCGCACATATCAGTTTCAAAAATGAATGTTTTAGTAATTTTTAACTCTGTGGTCATTTTTTTATGTGAATTTCCAACCATTCTGCTTTCAAAAAGCTGCTTTGGACAGCCTGTAAATTCTCGCACTTATTCCCTTAGTACAGCTACTGACCAGGGCAAGTGCATCTAATTTCCAAATGTTTATTTCCACATGTCAGCATTTTTAGTATATATATTAATCTGTAAAAGTATAGAACATGAAGTTTCTTTGAAAACCATCAGGATTTTCTGTCACTCGTGCTCTTTGCTATGGACAACAATCACATTTTTTGATATTTACTCAAAAAGAAATGTGTGTGTTGAGCTTTGGTTTGTGCTATGTGTGGTTTGTAGTTTTTGTTGTTTTGTTGCTTATTTACAAAGGAAATGTGGGAATTCTTGATTCAACTATGTATAGAATAAAACATCAAACAATAAGCTAAAAAAACTTGTAGACAAAAAAGAATAAAAGCAGAGGAAAACAGATTATGTGGTAGATAATGGATAAACAAAGAGTGGAGGAAAACAGGGACAAGAATTTGAAATACTAAGAAAAAATCTGGATAAAAGGCACCATATAAGAAACACAACTTATAGAGGAAATTGAGAATGTATGTAAGGAATAAGGAATCACTAACAATCAAATCTCAAAATACAGGACCTATTAAAAAAAAACTAAGGAAAAAAATAATTACTTTTCTTGCCCCCATATTTCATGTTCAGAGCATTCCCATCTCAAACCACAGTGGCCAAAATTATGCCAGGGTTCATGAAGCAATTATTGAAAATAATGAAAGTTGGATAAGTATTACAGTGGTCCTAATGTAACTTCTGACCAAAAAGATCTTAGAACAGCAATTACAAAATAACTGAGACGGTATCAAGAACAAACCACATTCCCTGTTTCTGTTATTAATTCCACAGACATCTAAAGCTGCATCTGTAACTAGATCTGAAAATTGTTTCCATCACCTTTGGTCATAAATACAGGGATTACATACAAGGGATTAAATACAAGGATTACTGAGCACAGACATTCCAATGCATTTCCTGAACCAACCACTCCAAACACTGGGATTTAAAGTGCCAGAATTATATAAATGGACATGTTGATTTATTGAGCATAGCCTGAGAATAAAGTGAGACCAAAATCTGTCAGAGGCATATTTTGTGGATTCAGTTCTGACTGATGCAAATTTTATTTCCATGTGGCTTCCTGGAGAAGCATACAGCCAGCCCTTCTTAGAATTAATTAAATCAGAACTCAGTATCAAACTAACATCTTAACCACTGGACATCTCTTCCTTTATAGACAGAGCTTTTGGGAAAGCAGAATAAATGCCTCCTGGAGAGACCAGACCTCTCTCCAGCATGAAAGTGATGTACAGCTGCAAACCAATTAGGCTGAAAAGTTCCCATATGTTTAGTTAGAAAGAACTCACTCCAGTAGCTAAACAAATCCATTGACTTAAAAACTCCCAGGATCTTAACTTGAAAGCATCCACACCTAGGGATCTCTTAAAACATATTGAATCAGTGATCTTTAAACACTGCACATCCCTTCCAAATGTCAGCCATTTTTCTGCAAGCTGTAAATACTTCAGCTGAAGTTCAGCTGCCCAAATGCACCACAGCTGCCTCCAGTCAGCCATAATGCTAACAAGGCTCAAATCTCACAGTTATTCTGCAGAGAATACATGTCACCACCAAAGCAGGTGAGGGCAACCCAACGGATTTATTCCAGATATTCCAAGTAACTTAATGCCTCAGTGTCACAACCCATGGACAAGGGGCATGATGTTTGCTATAAATTATCCTAAGACTGAACAAAGATCCCAGCCCAGTGCCAGGGATCTCTTATGCTTTTATTATAAAGCTGCCTTAACTCCAGCAATCAGCCCACTATTTATTCTCGAGGAGGTTGGCCAACAAGGTGTTAATTTTACAGGACTTCATCGAGTTCCCCACTCCTCCTACAAACTTCTCAAAAATTCTGGCTAACAAGCCCTTAATATTTGCAACACACTTCCACAGGGTACCTGAAGTTACTTCTAACCACGGTTTTCCTGGTGTAACAGTCAGAATGTTTGAGACAAAACATCCTTACGCCTGGTCTTCCACACTCAGCACATTTTCATTGCCTTTCATCAGCAGCAGAGGCACAACCAAAGAGGTTCAATTTATAAACTCACTTTTCTTGGTCTGACTGTGATTCAGTTCCTGAGGCTTCTCAGAGAATTATTTCTTTTAAAAAAGAAAATCCTCACTTCAGCTGTCTTTAGAAAATGCTGGTGGAGGAAATGATTGCTTTTATGGAGCGAAATCCACAATCATGCAGGCTGAGATTCTAGGAAAGCGTTGTTTATTGTTATCCACAACTCCTTGGGCCAAGGGAGAGTGAAGTCATGCTGGTGCTTTATGTGTGCAAATAGTAGAGCTTCTTGTCCTTTAATCACCCGAAGCATCTGGGGAAAAAGAAAAAAGTGATCTTGTTGAAAACTCAACTTCCAAATGAAAATATATACGAAGATATTACTTTGAGCAATTTAAATAGCTTAGCTTTCAAATTACCTTTCAAAATCAAAATTGTTGTCTGAATTAAGCTAATTTTTATTAAATTCCTTATGTGCTAAACCAGTTCTGATGCAAAACTGGAAGATAAAAGTATGTGAGGTTTATTTCTTTCCCTCCAGTCTTTAGTTCCTGCATTTTTGTTCCTGGAGGGTGGGCAGGGAAGAATCAGAAAAGTCTGTGGCTTCTAAATAGAATAAAATGGAAAACTAAGAAAACATGAAAGATTCAGGAAGATGGATGTCAACAGGGAAGAAATTAATATAGTAAAAATTCATGATATTATAGGTTCAAGGGCCATAAAGAGAAAAGTACCTGATTCCTCAGAGCATAGTAGCTGGAAAACTAGAGGTATTTTGTTGCATCTTTTGGCTAAAGTTGCTGTTCCAGGGACTCTGGTTTAATTTGTTAAGGAGTTCCCACCCTTGCTGGATTCATTCTAGGACACACAGGTCCCTCCTCTACAGACGTGGGTGACACACAGCTCCCAAGGCTTCCAGTGATTCTCAATTTCTCTGTATGGAGCACAACTAACACAGCACAAGGGCCCTGGAAGCCTCTGCAAGAGTCATTCATAAAGCTTTATTCTCATTTACAGTGCACCCAGCTTTAGCAAACAGGCGTGGTGGAGGGAGGAACCAGCCCACCAACACACACAGGCAGAAAACAGTAACGAGTCTCCTTCCCCTCTCATTACTGCTCACACAGGAAAAGATTCCTTTTGTTCTTCCTTGCCCTTGGAGTGATGGGGAATGTGCTGAAGCAGTCATACAGTAGCTTAATTACTTATCACAAATCTTTTAAATGAGTTTATTCCCATTAATGTGGCATCTGGGAAATGGGCATTAAAACCATCAATGACCTTTTTGCTAATAAAAGGCCTCAAAGCTTGTTATTTGGAGGATATTTCTCACACAGAGCTTTACCTCCACACCAGGCTAATCAGAACAGTTTTACTTGCTGAATTTGAAACTGCTAGAAATGATCATGCAGAGGCTTTATTTAGAAGATGGTCAGGCACACAGGCAGAGCTGCTGCTTTATTCTGCTGGTATGTTTTGCCATAGGTGACCCCTCTCTACAAAATTTGGGCGTATCTGTGCTGCTATTGAAGAATTAACTGCAACAGGCAGGTGACAGGAATGGTGACATTGTAGAGGAATTGGGCAGAACATTCAGTGCAGTGTAGCTGCTGAGGTGTGCAGGTGGGCTTGCGAATGGTGCTGAACCCTTGGGTTATCAGCCCCAGCTCTGTCCCAGCTAACTCAAGTGTGCCTGAATCCACCACTGCATCCTAAACCTCAGCTGTGCTGGCCTGGCTTGGGTCACAGTCTATTTTAACAGTCACAACCCATCAGGTTCTAAAGTTAATCCATTTTTACCTTGTCAAGGTAACTAGCACACTTCTGGGTTGCTTACTGTCTGGTAGGACATTAAAAGGCATTTACCGCAAGAATCTCTCCCGTGACAAAATGAACGTATTTTATTTTAGTTGTCTAATAATTTCTAATGAATAAGAAGGAGACCAGAGCAGCTTGCAGCAACCTTTGAGGGCACTGCTTAAAATAGAAGGAAAAGAGTTCCTGGACTGCCAACCCACTGTTATATCCAAGTTTTTCTGTGATTCCTGTAAAGCCTCCTTTCAGATCATTCAGCAAATTAAGTAAGGAAACCAGTCTCCTTTTGCAACCATTTCCACACTGTCAGGACAAGGGTTCACAGACAGGATCTATATTGAGACATTCAGTTTCTTCTTCCCTTACTGTCATACAAAGTTGCAAAATTTACACAAATACAGTGCAAATTCTGTGACAATGTCAAGAAATAAACTGTGTCTTTTCTCTGTGTGAATTTAAAAATGGAAAAGGAAATTATGCTGGAATCTCCTTGCTAACCATTCATCACAAGGTTAAACTTGCCTTTGTTCACTGTAAGAAATTACTTTAAAAGTTGAGCAAGGATGCTAATGGCAATGGTACAGGATTTATGCCTCGGTGTCTTCCCCCTAAGATGGACCAGACACAGGTGAGCCCCTCACCAACTCAGCCTTCAGCTGCAAGCACAATTCTCCTGATTTATTTCAGGATATTGAGATACAATATCCATCATTTGTGTTAGCCTTAGGCCCAATTTTATGCTTCATGGCACTGATGGTGTCAGGTTGAAGAGTATGTTGGTGACTTGAAATCGAGATACCAGAAATGGGATTAATCTGAGCAAAAGCAGACATTCCTGGTGTAGATAACTGCACTGTATCTTGTTGTCCTGCACTCCTCTAATAGGTAACAGAGAGGAGGAGGAGGAGACACTAACAGGGCTATTCATCTTGTGCTGAAACAGGCATCTAAACCTGGGCAGATAAATAGCACTTTAAAGGTTCCTTTTTCACACTGGGGGTTAAGGGAGCTCAGGGTTAAGGGTTAACTTAACTGGGGGTTAAGGGCTCAGCTGGACAAGTGAAAATACCTAGACAGGGGATAAGGGCCCCACCCTGGGAGTGCACTTGGTGCTTCTTGCAGAACAGCATTTTTTCCACCCTGCTGTCCATTTCCTCAAACATCCTGCCTTACTTCCTGTGCTACAAGGGCCATGGAAAAGGCAATAAAGCTGTTCAGGGACAGCTGTGACAGTTCCAGATATTGTTCAAAGACAGTGCTGGATAAATCAAGTTTATGATGAACACAAGGTATCTCACTGCCACAGCACTTCTTCCTGTTATATAGAAGAAAATTTTGGTGCACAACTGTAGGTAAAATTATCAATTGTAATGCAAAGATGCCTTCAGGCAATGCATTCTTATCTATCTGTACAGTGATTTCATCTTTCCCATTACCTGTGACTGACAAGCTACAGTGAAGGAATTAGTAGATGTCCTAAAACGCCTAACAAATTCCTTTCCAGAATTCCATTTCTGCTGACAGCAAAGTTCAGAGGGGAAGGGAAATAAAAATTAGAATTGAAGTGTTCCTGTTGTGACAAACATTAAAGGTACGTTTATCAAATAGATTGACTGCCATCAAAAATTAGATTTCCCATCTAAACTTGTGGTTCCTTCTGCAAAAAGAAGCTTTCTCTAGGAATCCCAGTAGGCTCAGACTGGCTAAGGGAAGGAGGCTGTATACCAGACACATTTAGATGGCTAAACTGATGGAAAATTTTGTGAAACAGGAGTTTTAAAAAAAATACAGAGGTTTTTTATTTGTTTCCTGGTGGAATCTGCTACTTTAATGGCTTTGGACAATCCTGATAGTTTTGAAAATGAAGCATCAACATGCACAAGGAGGAAAGGACTTTTAATGAACACCAAAATATTCAAATGTGTGTTTGCTATTCCTGGTGCAAGTAATAACAAGCATTTCAGTGCAAGGAAAATGCCAGCCAAATAGGAAGCAGTCTTAATGAAGTGTTGACAGTGTCCTAACTAACCCCCAAACATTCATCCTTTGCCATGAATACACAAAGCTCCAGAAATATTTTGAAGGAACTGGCTCTCCCTGGCTCAGATTTGCAGTTTACCCAGAATGAGGCACAGGCCCATTGAAATGCAAGAGGTGGGAAAGAGTCTGAGTCACTGATGGGAAAAGTGATAACCTGAGGTAAAGCTTTGCTGCATTGCAATTCTCACCCTGAGGGTTCTCCAAGGGTTTTTTCTTCCTGTGTGAGGTCTGCATCTCAATCTAAACCCACCCAATCAGTGAACACACTAAGCACAGTGCTTACATTAACACATGGCATCAGTAATGGCTTTATTTTGACAATATTTAATTAGGTATCAAGCTAGAAGTAAACATAAAACCCAGGGAATGAACATAGAGATTAATGTGAGCAATAACTGGAGATAGGACTTATTTATAACAACAAATCCACAACTAGCACATTGTTGCACACCTGTTATTTTGCTGCAGGTCATAATAATTGAGAATTTCCTGGGCCTAAGCTAAAAGAGAATTACTATTTGTTGTTCATTGCCGAAAGCCCTTGAAGCGTATCTAAGCCATTCCAATAGTTGGAACCAGGAGATGCCCCAGGTTATTTCCTTTGCTGACCCTCAGTATCTGCAGCGGTTTTATAATAGACATTTACTGAGAGCCTTGTGCTTGCCAGGTTGGGATGGCTCACACTCATTCCATCTGAAGTGTGGAACAAGATGTTTGCTGCTCAAGGTATTTCCTCACCACTGCTTCATTCTGGAGCTGGAGCATGAAATACTCTTAACACCAGCATTCAACCCTGGACAAAAGCAAAGAACTGGGCATTATAGATTGATGTCTTACAGGGAAAAGATATAATAAAACGTGAGAGAAAATACAGCAGCTGTGCTGAGACTTGGAGCCAGATATGGGATGTGTGTGCTTGGAGGGACAGGACCAAAGCATTTTGTCCTCCACTGCTCTCCTGAGGGGGTAATGCCCAGAGAACTGCAGTTGGTTCACATGCATCCTACAGATGGATAAGCTGGAATTGTCGAGGTTAAATCCATGTATCTGTCTCACCTGTGTAGAAGGTGTTGGAGGGGGGCTGGCAGTCTGGGACAGCTGGAAAGGTGGTGGGACAGTTTCCAGGCTGTAATTAATGCAGATCAGCACTGACGCAGTGTGCACTGCTGGCAGGAAGTTTTTTGATTCTTTTTAAGGGTTTTTTCCCACTCATCCTCCTTATTCTTGTCAGATGAATGAAAAAAAGGAGAGGGGTAATACTTAAGATGAACTGCTGGAAAACTGGCAGGTCATGGGCCTCTGCTGAGTAAAAATAGAGGTAAACAAATGTTGTGTGTCACCCACAGAAGAGCACCCACAACATATCTCACTGGCTGTAGCCCTACTGAGAGACCATTTCCTTCTCTTCTTTGCCATTAGACATTTGATTTCTCAAAGCACATTGTCCACCTTGCCTGTGGGTCACACATTATTCCTCTGCACCCACAAGCAGAAACGATTTTGATCCGATAACCTACCCCAGCCCTCAAACATCCATGGGGTTACTGCATACAGAACACAGATTCACAGTGGGAGCTCAGTGGGATGGCATGACATCTGTCATGTTCAAAATGCATGTTTTTTGTCTCTTTTTTTAGAGCTGGATGTCAGGCTCATTGATTTCAATAATTAATGTGTGTCTCACGTCTGTCCCAGACCCATATACCTGTGGTCTTTCCCGTCAGCTTAAGGGTTTATTTTTGACTAGGCACTTTAATATGTGTGTCCTGATTAAACTGAATTTTCTTATTTGATTTGATTGCCTTACACAGCAATCTCTACAACTTCAGGTTTTTAATAATTTTTCTTGTGCCTTTTCCTCTGTCTGTCTGTTGTATTTTGTTGATTGCATTGTGTAGGGATGGTAGAACTGCCCCATTCTCTAACACATCTTCCTAAACATGGATTGATTCTGACAGGCTGGGAGTAACCATCCCAAAAATAAGAAGAAATGAAAGAAAGTTGTACTGTATATCCACTTAGATATACAAATGTGGATAGATCAGCAGCTCATACAGATGTGTACATATTTATATTATTTTATAACATTAAATAGGCTTTAAAGAGTTGCTGCACACACTCTGGTTATCTGCAGTTCCAGGGTGAATTAGTGTCCCTGTATGCAGTTTATGCTTTTGTTTTATATTACACATCAATAAAAGCACATCAAATTCAAACCCATTCTCATTTATGGATGGAAACTTCGAGGGAAAACAGCACAGCAGGTGCCTTGTAATGAGTTATAGGGCAGTCATTTGCTCAAGTCAAAGAAAATACTGCTGCACTTCCAGCTAAGCAAGTACAAAATGTGACCCCACACTCCACCAAACTCCAGGCTTAAAAGTAGTTGGAAAATTGATGAAATTATCCATTCTTTTGGGGGCAATCTGAAGAGACCACAGCCCATTATATCTGGTGTGGCTCTTCAGCCCTGCTACAATGGCAGAACTGTTCATGGGAACTAGAAATCCAAAGCACAATCACACTGTATTGACTGGCCAGGACAGATGTGGTGCTGTCAGAGAGAGGCAAAAACAAATCCACAAACTTCCCGCAGTACAGCACCTTTCACAGTGGGGGGGAAAGGAGGATATTGTCTCTGCTCTCCTTTGTTCTCCTCAAGTCATAAGGTTGACATTCTCCTGACAGAATAAGGGATTTTAGCCTTTGGAGTTCAGCCCAAAGTTGGAATTCTGTACACGGACGTGCAGCCTGCTTTGACTGTGGCAAACCCTTAGGGAAGGGCACCCACAGAGAGCAGCTGCCTTCTGGAGCTCAGTGCGGACACTCAGAAAATGAAAATGTTTTGCGTAACTCTTTGCCCATCTCTGATCTTGCAATTTTGGAATGGAGGCACCTGTGGGGCCTCTCACTGAGAGCCTCCCTGCTACAGGGAGATGACAGGCTGCAGTCGTGCCCTCCCTGGGCATAGACGTGGTGACCCACCAGGGTGTTTGTCACACAGAATGTCAGCAGGGTGAGATGGAGAAAGAATGGAGCTCCTGCAGATATCTCTGTGTGCTCTCCTCACTGCTCCACTCCTCAGAGCCCCTTTGAGCCAAAGCCTGGCAGGGAGTAAAAAAAAAACAAACAAAAAAAAACCAAACAAACAAACAAACAAAAAATTATAGAGCTGGAGAACCTCTGCTATGAAAACAAGCTAAGAGAGGTGGGGTCGTTCAGCCTGGGGAAGAAAAGATGTGTGGAAAACGTGGCATTGGAAAATGAAAGAAAATTAATATTAATATTAATATTAATAAAATTATGTGGCATTGGAAAATGAAAGAAAATTAATATTAATATTAATAAAATTACATGGCTTTAAGATGAGGGAGAAAATATTTAGATTAGATATTAAGAAGAAATTCTTCCCTGTGAGGGTGCTGAGGCCCTGGCACAGGTTGCCCAGAGAAGCTGTGGCTGTTCCATCCCTGGAAGTGCTCACAGCCAGGTTGGATGAGGCTTAGATCAGCTTGGTCCAGAGGAAGATGTCCCTGCCCATGGCAGGGTGTTGGATCTGGATGATCTTTAAGATCCCTTTCAACTCCAACCATTCTCTGACTCTATGATTTAAATGAATAACCAATTTTTTTCTTTTTTTAAAAGTAATAGGAATAGCAATAGTGAATAAAAGAAAATGTTGCCCTTCAAGGCTTCAAAATACTTTGCAAGCACTACCTCATTAAATTTAAGTAAGGTAAATGCGCAGCATCCTTAGGCTTGTTTAATGCATTTGGAACGGGTGTCTTTTTCCTCCTGTGTTTAGCAATTAGCATAACTTTACAAATGCACTTTAATTACACATAAAAATAGAATAAATATTTTTGCAGCATTTTGATTTAAACAAGCACTTAATTAAGCCTTATTAAGACCTGCCATATGCTTTGCATACCACAGGTTATTCTAAGTGCAGCTCTTCTGGAAGTTTTCAGTTTTGGAGGAATCTACATTATTTGACATGGGCAGCCTGGTGTGTAACTCACTCAAAATTACAGATGCAATAAATAATTATTATTAAAAGCACATTAACACTGTAATAACTGGGTGGTTTTTTGGATGGCTCCTAATAAGTCACTGTAGCTGAAAAGGCACCAAGCAGCACTTGTGAAGCACGGAGGATCTGGCAGGACTGCCAGTTCAGTGGTAGTTAAAAAGTGTATTATTTAAGTTACTGCCAATTTTTGAGGCTTGGATGTGCTTCCTTGCCACTACTCAGCTCGCTCTGTGCCAGCTGTCACAATGAAATCTTCTGGATTTGTTTGCATCAATCCTAGAACTTTCTAAATTATAGGGCCCAAAAGACCAGCAGCTCAAAAAGATGATTTTCTTTCCCTATAATTTCACCCAGTTCTTCTGAGTTTTAACCTAGTACTTCATGCTTGACTTTGTGCTTGAATAAATCATAGATTGTTTTTGATAGAGCAGATAGAAGGAAATCTAGAGTTTTTTTCCTAAAGGGAACTGGGGATGATGCTCTTCCTGAGAGCAAATAAATTAAGTCAAAGTTTTGGCATTACTTAAATCATCAATTAGTATTACTTTTCCATTCATCTATAATTTTTTATTTCTCTGATTGTTCTTTTTGCTTATTTTTATTTCTGTTTGCTCTCTATCCATTGAAGGAAAACAAATAAACATTTGCTTTCATTTGAACTGAAAAATTTTAGACTTGTATACACTCATTTTTGCCAATATTATAAGTTTCTTGAATCAGTACAGATCATGTCTTCTTTCTTATCACCATTTTTATAACATTTACTGTGTCCAAATGTTAGCAGAGGTAATGTTAGAGCTCTGCCTCCTTTTCCATGGAGACAAAAGCAGCATATATACTTAGAATTTCAAGTCCAGTACTGAAACTGAAAAGGAAAATTCCATCTACCCATTCTGCGTTAAACTCTTTCTGGGATGATTCAGTTCACCACTCTGTATGGGTACATCTCCAAATTGTATTAAAAAACCCAGTGGAATACAAAATCAATGGGTTTCAAAATGTAGTGGGTTCAAATCCTATAGTTTGGCCATTGGGAAAAATTTCTTCACCAAAAGGGTTGCCAAGAGCTGGCAGTGGTGGAGTCACCGCCCCTGGAGGGACTTAAAAGCCGTGTGGATGTGGCACTTGGGGACATGGGTCAGTGGTGGCCTTGGCAGTGCTGGGGAATATTTGGACTCCATGATCTTAAGGGGGTCTTTTCCAGCTGAGATGATTCTATGAATTCTCTGTCAAACAGGCTGATTTATCCATGTGATTAGAGCTCCATGACCAGAGCTGTCTACCAGCAGATGTGTGAAGCCAAGCACATCAGAAACCTTCCCTTCTGGCCCCTCTGGGCTGTGCTGGGCCACAGCTGGAATCCTTTACTTCCCCTGACTGACCTCGAGCTGCCACCTTGGGCTTTAAATGTCATCAAGCTCACTTGGCAATTGCAGCTGCTCCACTCTGCTCTCTGCCCCTCATGTTCTCTTCCTCCAACTTTTCCCTGTAAGGTGACCTGGTAAATCTCAGCCAGTAATTATCGAGTGTGGGTTTGTGAGAGCGCTGCTATTGTTAAACCTACCCAGGGACATTGCGGAGAGGAGCAGCTTGGTTTGGACTTTTTAACTCATTAAAAAGGAATCATATCACTCAACACTACATCTGTTGAAGACATCCATCTCACAAAGAAAAGTGAGTGGAAAAGGATTAATTCAACCGATGAATGTTTACCTACATACTTATTTTCTTTCCATAGAATAAAGTCTTGTACATGCATTTGCCAGGAACTCACCCTCTGGAAAATCCTTGGTTTGTCAGAGGCTGCAGGTCCTCTCAATACCTTTCAAGCCCTCAAGCTTGAAATGTAAACTGATAAATTACCCTCTGGGTCACAGGCTTTGGACTGGCATCTCACTGATGAAAATCTGTTCACCTATGCAGGAAAAATGCTACAGAAATGCATGTGGGTGGACACATGGGAGAAGACTAATATTAAGGACAGATACAGAACATTTTCAGGGTCTTACAAAGGTAAAATCATTGGCTTGTTGCCTTTAAATTAATTTATTTAAAGGATTTTTAGTCCCGTGTTGTTTGCCCAGGAAATATTTTATTTTTCATTTATCTATTAACCTACAGACTGCAGTTGTTTGGAGTCATATCAGTAATGGGGAAAGAGAAAAACATTTCCTTTGAAGCAATCAAACAGCAGACAGAGTTTGCTGAACAAGGCTTGTATGACATAAAATAGCTCAGCCTTATTAAAAGCATCCCAATTCCCACAAGCAGCAAGAAATGTCTTGCTTTTGGGGACAGCCAATTTATGGTGTGACTTTTGAAAGAGAATCAGTTCAGTGCAGAGGGTCTCTGGGATTTGACAAAATAATGATTCACTTCATCTAACTAGTGTGCAATTGTTCTGAGCTTAAATAGAAAAAACACAGAGCTGATCACAGGCTGCAAGTCCTAAACTGTCCTAATGTGGTCTGTAACTGAGAGCTTCTCAGAACTGAAAGCATCACCAAAATGAGTAACTCATTACTGCTTTCTTAAAAAAAAAAAAATAAATAAAAATAAAGTAGCTTTTCGCCAGAGGCAATTTCATTAAATGCAATGAAACTTTTTTCTCTGTAAATGTAGCTGACGTTCTATAACTTCACAAATACCACTGAGTGCAGCATGGAGTGGAACACGAGTGAAACTCTACTGTCACTGCACCAGCATAAATCAAGGAAGGCTTTATTTAAGTAAGAGGAGTTTCAGCTGTTTATGTGACAACTAAGCTGTAGATAAAATTCTCTAAACAGCCCATTGCCCTGTAATGCTTGGCTGGTATAAATCAGTGTAGCTTTCTTAGCTCCAGCAGGAGATCTTCCAGTTTGTATCAGAAGATATATGGAGAGTGGAAGAGGTTAAAAGAAGTCAGCTGCATGACTTTGAAGCTGGTTCTAATCATGCTCATATTTTCAGCATTTTAACCCCTGCTGGCTGTGCTGTACGGCCATTGGAAATGTCTGAGTGTTTCAAGGGACAAGTGCTCACAGCAGCGACTCAGAAAAATTAGGATCAGAACAGAAAGCGGGAAAAATAATTAAGATAACAAATGGTTTTGATATAGGTCCTGAACTGTGATCAAATTCCTGTATGTAAGGGGTGTGTAGGTTTCTTATCCCAAATC
The DNA here is from genome assembly GCA_013390105.1 of Tichodroma muraria. Lineage (NCBI taxonomy): Eukaryota > Metazoa > Chordata > Aves > Passeriformes > Sittidae > Tichodroma > Tichodroma muraria. Next base: position 14,169 of record WAAG01076173.1, on the reverse strand, counting down.
CTTCTGTCTGTGCTGAGAGCAGAGGCACTTCTGTGTAGCACCGGAAAAGTTCACTCTGTTGAGGCTTTAGTTTGTTCAAAGGTTGGTTGAACAGATCTCAAAGAGTGTAAGTATGACTTGAAGCCCCACGTTTTCCAAATGGAAACACTTTGCAGGAGCCCTCTTGGAACCACATGAAGTTGATTTGCAGTCTTGTCTTCAATAATATCTTTATTTGCTCATGAAACTGTGAAGTTCTTTCAAGTGAAGGATCATGTCTGGAGGAAGATGCGCAGCTCAGGTACTTCCTACCTGGATCCCAGTGGTGTTCTGGTAACAGGAAACTCACAGCAACACTGAGTATTTCTACCCCACACTGTGGAATACTTGAGGTGCTCATTCTATAGGAATTATTAATACATTTTAAAAAAAGTTATTTTATTTGACCTATGCTAATTTAAAAGTTTTGTACCACTGTATTCTGCCTTGACAGTGTTGTACCACTCTGAATCTTTAGTGAGAATCATGGGTACATCAATATGAGAGGATACATTTTATCTTCCATGTGCTTTCATGTGCTGAATTCTCATTTTCCATAAATAATGTTTTTTCCAGAGTTTTCATACACATGAACAAGGGCAGAAAAGACAATGTCACAGGTTTAAAAACCGTAATGTTACTTGTGTGTTATTCTGAATAAATATGAGTGGTTTTAAAAAACGCACATAGTATATGTTTTCCCAGAAAAATATCAGGAAGACATTCTCCATAGTTTCATTTTAAAAGTGTAATGAATTACTTTTTTCTTTGAGGAGACAAAAATTAAAAAAACAGTACTGCATTTTTGTAGTGTTGAAAGGAAAGGCTCTGTGAATGAGGAAACTGGACTTGCTGCAGGCTAATTGCCTCACAGACAAACCACACAAAAGAGTCATTTTTGAAGAACACTATCTGACCTGATATCAGGTCTGCAGAAGTGCCACCAGATTATTCATCGTTCATTCAACAGATAAAATTGATTTTTGCAGAAAACCTTTACATCTAAAGGCAAGAAAAAGAAAAAAGACTCTCTGAGCTTGTTGATGTATAAGAAAAGCAGGTAGAAAACAAATTTAGATTTTAACAGATCATGGCATGGAACTATCTGATTAGCAGCAGTGGGGATTCATGTTGCATATATGGCCATTGTAAGATAAAGTGATTATATTGCAGGAGTTAATGTTTCAAGGTAATATTTTTTTTGGTTATATTTTTTATTTATTCTAATAAAATGTTTTGAAATCGGTCATGGATTGACACATCCTCTAATCTCCTGTGATACCTGAAAGGTCAGTAATGTATCTGGCTGTGTGGAGTGTATGCTCATAATTGAGATACATCCAAACACTTGAGTGCTTCCTCCAGGGAACATTTAATGGAATCATTCCATTGTGTACCTCTCAGCATCACCAAACAGTGTTTTGAATTCACAGGAAATTTTTTAAGCATTGCTTGTCAACAGCAAAGTTACCATGGCAGCTGTATCAGTTTAAATCCTGTCAGATTAGAGTTAGATTCTTTTTTTATTAATTTGCCATTTAGGCCTGATACCTCTTCTTGTTAAAACATTCAGAGGCCTGGCTCCCAAATAATGTATTTTTTTTTTTAATAGACCAATCCTTATCATGTTTCCTCATAGTTCCGAGGGCGTACTTTGAATTGTCTCCTGATTTTAAGACTCCTGTGCACAGACTATCAATAGTCAATTCAGGTGCACACTGGAAAGCATCTAGTGGAATTTGAAATTTTCTAAGCTATCTTTTTGGTCCTTCAACTGTCCTGCCACAATTTTCTCCTTCCTCTCACTCTTCCTCTGCCCTGGCGTGGGTCCTCAGATCCACAGGGGCTGCGGCTCCTTCAGGGATAACTTCCCCACCCTGAAGAATTGCCTATTCTTCTGACCTTGGTGCTCCCTCCGTTATTTCTCTGTGATCCCCTCCTACTCTTCCAGTACTTTCTGCTCTTATTCAAATATGTTTTCAGAGAGGCACCACAAAATTCCCTGATAGGTTCATCTTTGTCCTGCAGTGGGTCCATGGGCTGTAGTTTTTGCCACAGGGCAGCGCTTGACCTCTTCTCTGAAATTTGCTTGTAAAAATTTCTATCCTCTACAATATAGGCTTTGCTCTCCCAGGGATATGATGCAGGATGTTTAGAACTCTGTGAAAATGGTCTTGTTTCTGGTGTCACCGTCTGACTTGCAGCATGTCCCAAAATAAATTAAGGTAACGTTTCTAAATTCCTGTAAAAATGACCTTGCATAGCTCACCTGCCTTCAGCCCACTAATGATTAAGACATGAGGCTGAGATTCAGCTTGAAATCAAACCTGTTCAGAGATTTCCCCATGTGAGATATGGGGGTTGATTTGTCTGCCCTGTGTCTCCACAGGAAATCAATATTATAACTCTTCTGTGGATCTGGGCAACTACCTCAAGTTCACAGGAGATGTTATTTAAATAGATGCCCTGTGGACAGTAGAAGTGAGAGATTTTCACAGGGCACTCCAGCGTGCCCAAAAATGAATGCCTGAGACAGCTGGAATGAGTCATCTACTGTAAGTGAATCCCTTCTCAATGACTGTGGAGATGAGCAGCTTTAAAAACACTTCCAAATTTCTTCTGGCTGGAGTTCAGGTGGACCTGAGCCCTTGAGCTGACACAGAGAGGTGCTCACTACATGACAAATTCCTGGCATTCTGAGGCAAGTGAACTGGCAGAAGACATGACAGTGTGGCTAAATTAAGAGACAGAAGCTCCCTGATTAAAATAGATTGGCAGTACACATCTCCATGTTCGGGAACAAAGAGATAAAGAGAATTGAATGGGGGGACAGTGCAAAGTCTGTGTCTTCACTGCAGGGTAGTTCTTATCCACAACGCTTCCAGCAGTTTCTGAGTTAGGAAACACATGGTTTGGTTAGGTCCTGACAGAATGGCAGGGTGATTCAACAGGTATCATCCCCTTTTCACCTAGTCCTTTGCTGGAAAACCCAAGCATGTAGACAAGATGCTGCTCAGGAAAGCTTGCCACGAGACAGAGCAGGGGAGGTACATGTGCTCATGGTCACGCTGGACTGCAGAGTTAAATATTTGTTCAGTGAGAGGACTCACTGGCTGACATTCCCTTTGGGAGCCATCTGTATTCAAAACACAGAAATGGGTTCACGGTATTGTGTAAAGCTTTCTCTATTGCATGGCTTCAAAGTCAAAGTCAGGGGAAGAGATTTTTTTGGTAATGGTGGTTGAACAGAATCAAATCTGCCTCCTTTGCATCATTCCATGTCAGGACTTAATGGGAAGAGGTGCCTCATTCCTTGGCAGCATGGGCTGTTTTCCTCTACATCTCTGGTACATTAAATAGAATCGCTGAGGAGATCCTGATGCACTAAAGTCACTATGGGTGAAACCAGGAGCCACGAGGACATTGGAAACCACCGATGCCTGCTGAAGTCCTCTTGTGTCTGGTAAATCACAGAATCATTGAAATGTTTAGATTGGAATTGACCTTAAAGATCATACAGTTCCAACCCCTGCCGTGGCTAGAAATGCCACCCACTTGATCCAGACCGCCATCCACCTTGGCCTGGAACAGTTCCAGGGATCCAGGGGCAGCCACAGCTTCTCTGGGCAACCTGTGCCAGGGCCTCACCTCTGTCTGAGCAAAGAACTCCTTCCTAACATCTAATCTGCATCTCTCCTCTTTAGTTCAAAACCATTCCCCCTTGTCCCAGCACTATCTGCCTGTGTCAATCTTTGTTATCTCCTAAGGGCATTGTAAGTGCAGACGCTTGGGAAACACCTACAGAAATTTGCAATTTACGCTGAGTTCTTTCTGCTCCAGAAAGCTTTTTCCAAGCCATTAGGAGTTTTACAACAATGGTCTGTGACTGACTGTAGAGCCAACAGATGAGCAATAGCCAACTATCAGTACCTCCTAATAACATCCCTGAGTTAGGAGACAGTCCCAAGAACATGACACTGAACTGAACAAAAAAGGTGAGGATATTGTTTGTATAAAATTAATATTCTGTGTAAAAGCCGACTTTATTGTTATTAATTGAAAAGCTCCATTAACTTAAAAGGCAAAAACAATGGGCGGTAAATTATTTTTTTCCAGGGTTAATCTTCCATTGAAAGGAAAGGGCACATTATTTGGCTTCCATTAAAGCGATATTAAAGTTATATTTCTAAATGTTTGCACAAAAGTGATGTGGCATGAAAAGTGATGTAGGATTTGATTCCCTTTAACTGGGAATTTAGTTTGCACAGCTTGATATGATGTGGATCACCGAGGTTCCCTCCCCAGCATGGGCAATATTTAGAGGTAATTCAAAATTGACATCCTATGAATGAAAACATCATGTGCTGCAGCTTCATTTCTCTTTGGAGTATTCATGCAGCTGTTCTTGCTACAAAATCCTGGTATTTCATGGAGTTTCCCCCATAGAAGGTCTAGCAAGGAAAAACCAGAACCACAGGTCAATTTGTAATTTACCCAAGGTCACTCAAGAAATGTTTGTTCAGTAATCGAACTCAAGCTTCTAAACTCCCTATCTAAGCTATTGACTATTTAATTCCTCACCTAGTAGCAGTTTTAGATAAAGTGCAAAAGCAAACTGGACCATATTTTCAGAGGATTTGCACAGAATGAGATTACGACAGTTTCACAAGCTGCCATGTGCCAATGGAGCTGTGCAAATTATTTTCCCAAATCCTTGTTACCTGCACCAAATCTGATATTGGATTTAATTTGGCCTGTTGCAAAAGGGGACTGCACTAAATTATTGCCATCAAGTAAGAGTTTGTATATGGGAAACATTACACTCCCTCACCTAACATGTGCTGACTTCTTTGCAAGTCTCCTGGAAACCTGTGGTCCCTGTTGCTGGAAAAAAACTTCATAAGGATTATTATAAATGTGACAGTTGAGAGCAGACAGGCTTCAAGTCCATATTGTACAAATTATGCAACAAGGGTTTCTCCATGCCTGAATTGCTTCACAACAGACAAACCACAGAGAGGACAGAGCTATTGTGCAAGTAAAGCTGCCAGGGACAGGGATTTAAAATCATAAGTGTTCTACAGGGCACTGATATCAGGAATAAAAATGTATCCCTTTAATTTCAGTATTTATGTATTATTTGTGTTTATTTAATGTATAACTGCAAAACATTCTCTGAAGTGCAGAGAGGATGTGAGAAGTGGAAGAGAATGTGAAGAGAAGGATAGAGGTCATTTTTGGTGAGGAAGAGTGTGGAGAAGAACAGAGCTGGGAAGAGAGTAGAGGGCATTGAGAATGAGAATAATATAGGACAAAGAAACAGAGCAGGAATCTTCCACAAGAGTGGAAAGGTGCTTGGTCACTCCAACACCTGGCCCATCTCAGATGTTCCTTTGTGAAAGGTACCTTTGTCAGCAAAGGTGAAAGAGGAAGTAGTAATAAATGAATAATTACTCTAGACTTTAAAATTCTGAGACCTTGTCATCACTGGGATCTGAAGAGCTGAGATCCATCACTGAGATGGATGAAGACAAGCACAAGATCTGAACACAAAAGGCCATCTGATGAAACATTCTTTCATGCACTGACTCCAGTGGGAAACTGGAGCAGCTAGGTTTCTAAGACAGATAAATGCCTTAAAGTATTTGTGCAATTTCTGACTTCAGATTTCTTGATGTTCTCTATTCATATCAGATAAAGGTATTTTTAAAAGTTCATTTTATTTTTCCCCTCAAGAATTGTTCTTTCCAAATGGTATGGGTGAAAATCATGGTGCCAGCTGGTGAAGTTTATATTGTTACCTGCTGAGTTTGATGTACCCTAAGGAGAAGAAATGAAAATCCATTTTAGGAATTTCCTTTTAAACTGTCACTAAAAATAGAAAAGAAAGAGATGCCAGGTTACCCAAGCTTTTGTTCCATACAAACCCCTGGCGTCAAATTTGACGACTTTTTCCTCTACAAAAAGGAGAAGTGAAAGTTTGCATTTACTAGCTAAAATCAAAGGGATTTTTTTTCCCCTTCTTTTTAAGATGTTGAACAAACACCTCAAAACATGAACTCATGTCTTTTTTTTTATCTGAGACACACAAGGCAGACCAAGATAGTGGGGACTCTGAAAGCAAGGTGAGAGTATTTACTTGTCCTGTAATAGCCACTCTGTCTCAGGTGTGAAGGATGCCAGCCTCACGTCCTTCCTGGGAGACTACTCAGTTACAGCCTGTGCAGAGAAGTTGGTGTAGTAGATTATATCTGGTGCCGCCTTCATCCATCAAAGGGGAAGGTCAACACCACTAATGTTCCCTTTCCACTGGAAAAAAACTTGGAGAGCAAAGCAGAGAAACTCAGCAGAACAAAAAGAAAAACAACTGTTGGTGAAAGGACTTTTGTCCAAGTTTTGGAGATGACAAGAAATTGAAGTCACTCAAACAAGACCTTTTCTGTGCCAAAACACATAAATGAAAGGGCAGAAATTTTGTTCACAAGCCAAATGCCAGACCTTTCTCCTGGCAACAAGTTACTAATTTTATTTACTTACTTTGTAAAATATATATCATTTTCAAGAATGAAATCACTCCAGTGATGAATGGAAATAAACAAAAGGAAAATATTAGAGACAGAAATGGTCATATAGTCAGTACCATTTTTTCTTTATCTGCTGCCAGGGTATAGGGACAATATTTGTCTTACATTGTCTAAAGTATCTCATCTATTTCATTCTGGTTTAGTGGCTACACAAATCAAAGGTGTTGCAGTAATTAACAAGAAGCCGTGTTCCCTTCCCCTGCCTCCACAAATTCCTTTCGTATTTTAAATCAATGTGGTTTTACAAAGAGTTGGCTTTTTTTCTGCCTGCTTTAAATTGTTTTATGGAACTTAATAATATTACAGTAATTTTTTCCATTAAAAGCTTCATATTTCTTTTTCAGAGAGCAGGAAATCAGCATTTTTTCAATTATCTTGACACGGTGCAGTTTCACAGTGGAAAGACTGACAAAAAAGATTCTGTTCTCAGTTCGGTTCACTCCTTCCTTCACACACTCAGTTTAAAACCTGCCATGTGCTGACTTATTCTGTCAGCATTCACTGTCAGCTTTGCCATCTCTGTCACTCAGGGCTGATCAAAAGGCAGGGATTTGCCATTTGGCTTCCACTGGACTAACAAGAGGTGTGGAGCTGCCTGTTTCTTCCAGCTCCTACTATGAGCTGCAAATGTGAAGATTTTGGGAAGGACAAGTCATTTATTCATTGAAAATGCACTTTTGGGACCGCCTAAACAATTTATGATTTAAGGTTGAACCTTCCATGGAGGTTTTGAATGAAATAAAACTGGCAGTGTATTTCAGAAGTGTCAAAGCAGTTCCCTCACCAAATCAAAAATGCCATGCAGCTCAGATCTGTGACCCCTCAAGTGTTTGGTGTTCTCAGTCAGCAAATTCCAACTCTGTAACAGTACATAGAGATCATTGCACAGCTGGATTTATCATCGCGCCAGATGTGACAAAATGGAGCACAGTCTTTTGTTCTTTTCCTCTTCTCTTAATTTTGTCAAGTCATTAAAACAAAAAAAAAAAAAAAAAAGGAAAAGTCAGATTATTGGAGGAAGATTTTTCAAAAGCACTCACCGTTTTTCTGAGTCATCACCCGTAGAACTTGATGATTAAACTCTTGCTGATTTCCATGGCAACATCTATGCTAATTCCTACTACTCCAGGACGTGCTAAACTTAAATGCAACTGTGACATGTGCTTTCTTTTCAGCTGGGGTTATTTAGCACCCATTGATTCCTTTTTTCTTTCCCTTTCCTCCCCTGAATTCTGGTTTTCAAGCTAGTAAGTCAGCTGGATGCCTTACTATAACAATTCCTGATCAGAGTGCTTTAGGAAATAACAGCAATTCCCCCATTCATTAAAAAAATTCAAAATTGGGAAGTAGTACACTGTAGAAAAATGTTATATAGCTTGCTAACAGCATGTTTATTTTTAAACAAGTTTCATACAAATAATAGCTCCTACCTTGCCATTCATTACGTTGTAAAACTCTTTACTTTTATTTTTCAGCTGGCTTGTTTGTTGTTTCTTCAGCTGCAATAAATCTGAATAGTTTTATTTTACTTACTAAAATGCACTTCAGGGGTTTTTCGGTTTTTTTAATGCAACCTATTTATAAGCTGGGTAGGGATAAAAATGTACCCAAAGGATCATTTTTACTAATTTATCATTCTTTCTAAGTTCTCTGGGTCTATTGGAAAAATGGTGCAATAATATTTTTTTTTTTAAAGACAGAAATTTGTTTTACATTTTGAGGATGTGGGAATGGCTAATTGTAATGCATTACATTTTAGAGCTTTGAATCACATCAGAATTAAGTGCAGAAACAAGGTTTGATTTTTAGGCATGTAGCACATGAAATTTAGGGCAAATGGATACTTATGAGTCTGCAGAGATTGACTACAAGCATCCCGAGGCATTTTGTGATTTCCCAAGAGCACGATATCAGTTTTCCATCTAAACCCTAATGCTAGAGCATTTTGTATTAAATGTGGTAGTATGGAGCTGTTAGGGGTTGGGATTCCCTTGTCACACCAGTGTTCCTGAAGCACCAAGTGACCCCCTGACCTTCCTTTCCACATCTCACCAGAGCAAGGGTAACACACAGAGCCAGGCTGGCTCTGCCTCAGGAGAGGTTTTGCATGGCAGGGAAAAGGGCTGGGCACAGAGACCCAGGAAGGTGAATTTATTGTTTGTAAAGAAAGTCCTAAAGAAAGGCAGTGACAGGGAGCATGCTCCAGAACACAGGAAATGGGACCAGTGTTGAAATCTGTTCCCACACCTCAGGTACTCAGATCCCACAACCAAGGCTTCAGTGACCAGCTAAGGATTGCTTAAAATTCGATGTTTCCTCAGCATCCCTGAAAGCTCCCAAGCACCTGATCTGAAGAGTATAATTGTGCCCAGGAAATCTCCTGAGGAATCTGTAGCCTGGGGTGAATCTTAGGTGTCCACCACAAAATGTGAGCAGGCTGTGCCCATCCAAGCTCAGGAGGTGCCCCAGCCTCCCCTGGCCACCTGCACTGTCTAGTGCTGTCCTGACCTTCTCCTTCCACGTGCTCTCAGAGCTGTTTCCTGAGAACCTGAGAGGCTCTGGAAAGGACCAACAGCTCAGGAATTCTCCCACTTACACTCCCCAGAAAACAAGCTTAAATACTTGCACATCAACAGCTGTGAGCTCCTCAAAGGCTACAGCCCCACCACTTTGTTCCCTGTGACTGGAGGAGGAAGGAGTGGGAGCCACCTGGAACTGGAAACCCAAAAGAGCAAGCAAGGGACCAAATTCACAAGTGTCTTCATCCCTGGGAGGCACCAGTCCGTGTATCCCATCTCGGAATGCCAGATCTGGCCACCAAGTGACATCTTTCCACACCTCCAGCTCAAAATGCTTGTGGAGTTCATACACCAGGAACCAGCATCCAGTTTCACTCCCCCTGCAAAGCAGACCAATATCTATATATCTTTAAAAACTTGGATCTAAATCACCTCACAGGATGTCTGGCTTCCTCTTAGGACTACCTTCCACAGATCAGATAAATTTCCAAACCTGTTGGAAATTTTTGTGGCCCTATTTTTCTCTTTTGTCAAGCCTGCTGAAGCATGGGGACAATTTTTCCATCTACATTGTATTTCATAGGAACAGTGCAATAAAATATGTACGTATGAATTGTCATATCTCTGGAATATATGAATTCTCAGAAACTCACCAGAGGTTTTGAAGCAAGCACTAGGTTTTAATTGCAACATCTAAACTTAAAAAGGCCAATCTCCAAAGTCATTCTGATTCTTCTTTATTTCAGCCTATTTACATTTTTTAAAGGAAGGAAAAGAAACTTTGTTGTCTGGTTTTAGAGAGGAAAAAAAAGAGAAGAACAAATTTGTTGTTTCATTAATACTTCTTCATAGAAAGATGAAAGTAATAGAAAGATGAAAATAATAGAAAAATGGAAATGAAAGATTTCAAAGAACTTTAGCCTTACAAAAACAAAATTCCTAAGAGAAATACTCCATAAGCTTAACCACAAAATATATATGGACACAAAGTAAGGACATAATTTCTTTTCTGAATAAAGGAACAAAATATTTGTAAATTAGAAGCATTAGAATAAAGGTCTCTCCTGAATGGGCTGGATTGATTATAACTATATCATCACAGCAGGATTTAAACAGTTAAAACTGAATTTTCAAAATTGCAATAGCAAAGTGACACCTGTACATCTATTGAACTTCAAAACAGGTGACTGAGTACACCAGGATATCTCAAACAGCACTGGGCACTTACCTTCAGTCATGTGAATCCATCCCCAGGGCTCTGGTAGTCATAACGAGAGCTGGGACAAGCTGTTTGTCAGCAAGCATCTGCAAGTGTCCTAATTTTGACCCAAATCCACGCAAGGAATCTCAACCATTGTGTAAAATCACAGCCCATAGCACCAAGCAGCATGTAAATCATGTAAATTCAATGTAAATTCAATGTAAATTCAATGTCAGCACTGGTCACTGAACCTAAAAATCCCAAGGAATAAGGCTCAAAAAACATTTGGAAGATGGATGACCCTGTCCTTCTTCCCTGTGACATGGGATCAATCCTATCTGTGACATTTTTCACCAATGTTTAGCCAGCCTCCCATTACAAAAAATACCAAATGTGAAAGTTACTCCCTAAAATTTTCTTTCACACAGAAGTCTGTTGTGATCAGAATACCCTGATGACCAACTTAAGATGCTTTTTTTTGCCCAGACCTGTCAGAGGTTCGTGTTCACAGCATCACTGCAGAAGCAGACTGAGCACCAATTGCAGGAGCAAAACGGGAAAATTGAAATTCTTTTGCATCACTGGGCCCAGTGAGTGGTACAAGGTCCCTCCAAACACGAATCACAGAGCATTTGACTCCACCCACCCTGTTTCCTTTCCAGCATAATTGACTTGGCAAAAGGAATTTGGAAAATCTTGCAGAGACATTGGCCATCCCTGGACATACAACTTGGGCTTGGCAGAAAAATAAAATATTTCATTAAGATTAAACTGACACTATATTGCTCCACAGATAAAGGTAAAAATGCTAGAAACTGGCTGGGAACAGGGGATACTTCATATCCTTCATGGATGGGTGGATGGAATGATGGATGGAGAGATAGATACTGTACAACATTCCCATATCTATTCCCATATCTGGATTTAAGAAAACCCATAGTAGTAAAAGGCCACCTCCAAGTACTAAGAAATACCAGAATTAAAGCAAGTTCAATTTTCTGTGCACTAGATTGGAAAATACCATTCCTAAACCATGGCAATAATTGTCCTGGGCCTCAGTGTAGTGTCAGAACCAAGTCCTGCTTGGCTCAAAATCAATCTGGGACTAAAATTTCAGGATATTATTTCCTTGTAAACAGCAACTCTCAGCAGGAACATGCTCCATGTGAGTATTTTGGTGGTGGGTTTTTTGCAAGTCCATCCCAAACTGTGAGTTTAAAAAGGCAGAATGACCACTTTTAGGTGGTTGATCACAAAGCACTGATAAACAGAAAAGACCTCCCAAAAAACTTTGAGTAATTCTTCTGCAAGACAGATGCATTCCTGCTTAGGACTTAAAAAAAATTGTCCCTAATTTCACTAAGAATAAAACACACTATTTTTTCCTTGCCTTACACTTGACAAACACTAAAATTTCCTTGACATAATTTCCTCGCAGAATTAATTCTGAGGCAGACACCTGGCATGAGATATTTCAGTCCAAACCATTCACATTTTTCAAAGGTATGACTGTCTGAAAACAGGTCCTTGTAATGGAAAGTGTCAGGCAACCTTAAATACACAGACCTCTCGGGCTGCCCACAATGCAGCTTTTAAACGAAACAATCTTTTCATAGCAGAGATTTAAAAACCCAGCCTGTGTTCACTGTGAAACTTCCTCCCAGTCTTTCAGACAGGCACCTTCTGTGCTTTAGCCACAGGTCAAACCTGTTACAAGCACAGTTCTTTTTCCTCCAGCTTTGTGTCTCATAATTACTGAACTGTGAAGTTTTAGTGGGCAGCAATACACAGACCTGGAAAATTCTTTGGTAATAGCTTTGTCCAAGGTAGGAGAAATCTTGAAGATGTGTCTTCTACTGGCTAAAATTATACACTGAGATTATTTAAATCAGCTTTTTCTTGCTTGCTCCCTGTCTCTAGAATTAAATAATAAGATTTTTCAAAGGCTCTTACTCTGACTGGGACATTTTTCATCTTCTGGAAATTAAATAATTTTAGCATCTAGAAATGTGTTCTGAATTAAAGGCAAGGATATCAAAGCATGCTGTATCAAGCCTCAAATTTTAACATTTTCAGAGGTGAAAATTTCTGAATAAACTTAATCTTGCTCCAGGTGAGCTGTCCTTTCCCTACAAGAGGATTTGAATGACAAAAAATTCTTCATTTACCTACAGATATCCCTTTAATGATTCATTTCCATTTAGCCCAGTAAATATGACAGAGGCATAACTCTCAGTAGCCTGTGCAGGGCAGCATTTATGGGTTCTGCTCTCCAGAACAGGTTTATCGAGCTGAACTTTCTGTAAGCACATAAACCTGTGCCCTGCCATAAGTCTGTAAAGCAGCTGAGTCCTAGTGCTAGAAGGGGGAGGAAAAGCAAAGCATAAAAATTTAAAAAAAAAAAAAAAATAGCTACAATGGTTTTCATATTTGGGGAATCTTTAAAGTAGAAGTGATGTACAGCAGTTGTTGGAGAAGATCAGTCAATGCTATCACGAGTTTGAAAAAAGTTCTCTCTGTTAATTTATGCATAACTTGAGCCTGCTGTATAAACTCTGTGGGAACTTACTTGAAATATTGATGTTTAAAATGGCACTCTCAGTCCTTCATTTTCTTCCTTTCTTTCTTTCTTCTTGGTTTTTTGGGGGTTTTTTTGATTTTTTTTTTAAGAACACTTACTGAAATTTATGTTGACAAGCTGCAGACAGAATGATGGAGAGGCCCTTTTCTGATCTGCAGTTAGAAGTCATTTGCATCCCTCCACCTCACTCTCTTTTTTCCACAAAAGGAAGTTTCTTTAACTCAGTTATCAATCAAAAAAAACTCTGAAGGGCTATTTCATACAACAATTTGTTAAAGTGACGCCAGTGGTATCAAACACACAGCTCTTCAGTAATAGCCTGAAAAGATCCATGTCACTGGGTTATTAATTGTAGAAAGAAAAGATTTTAAAGCCATTAGCACTGACTGCCTTTGCTTCCAAAGAGAATATTTTTTTCTCTGCAATTACTATTCCTTCTTTTATTTTCATTGCTGTTCCAAAAGCTGGAAAGTTTAGTCAATTATGTTATCAAAACTCATTTTTTCAAGTGACACCTATCAATACAAATTTTTAAAACAAAACATCAAACAGCAATAAACAAGCTAAAGAAACAAATAAATTAACGAATGGTGTGCCCATTGATCTGGGAGTATGGTTTTATATTTATTTTATGACAAATATAAGCAGTAGAATATGGGTTGTATAACAGTTAGACGTACAGAGGAACTTAGAACTGCATTTTTTAGGTATTTTGAAAATGCCTAAAGTGCTGATTTGTTTTTCAGTTTCCATTAAGTACTGGTTGAGGCAGACCACGTGTGCTTTTCATGAGATTTTCTCCCAGAGAGAGGTTAGTTGTTCAGTTGCCATGTTAGTGATGGGGACAGAGGTTTTGAGCTGACAGAGTGGACTAAAACCCTTCCCCATCTGAGCAAAAGTGTGCATTGACCCATGTTGAAGACAGAGAATCAAAGAATCAAAGCTGCTTTGGATTGGAAGGGATCTTAAAAACCATATCATTCATTCCACGGGCAGGGACACCTTCCACTAACCCAGGATGCTCCAAGCCCCATCCAGCCCGGCCTTGGACACTTCCAGGGATCCAGGGGCAGCCACAGCTTCTCTGGGTACCCTGTGCCAGGGCCTCCCCACCCTCACAGGGAACATTTATTTTGCTAATATCTAATCTAACCCTGCCCTCTTTCAGTTTGAAGCCATTCCCCCTTGTCTTGTCACTCCAGGCTCTTGCAAATACTCTTGCTCCCCCTCTCCTGTGGATTCGCTTCAGGCACTGGGAGGCCACAA
>WAAG01076171.1:3611-29543 GCA_013390105.1 Tichodroma muraria | reverse complement strand
TTACTCCCACTGAAGTCGACAGTAGACTGCTATTGACATCAGCAAGAGCCTAATCAATCTCCTAATTGTCCCTGCAGAACAATATACCAGGGCATGGAGCACCACTTTGTACTTTCCCTGGACTGAGATCCTTTGGCTTTGAGAGACAGCTGCATAAATAATGCCAGATCCATGTGCTGTATTAGAAACATCTTTAAAATTTGTGTGACTGGTTTTGCACAGGTGTTGGCTAGACTAGCAGCCTAGATTTTCAGAAGCTTCTCATGTTCCCTTCTGCAATCTCAGTTTTTCAGAAGAGTATTTGTGAATAATTCTGCAGCTATGATAAGTTATTTCAGTACTATCAATAGGTTCAGCAGGGAGCACATGTTTGTCTCTGCATTTTTAAGAAGACAACTATATCCCAGTCTGAAAATGTACATTAATCTGAACTACACAGGCATGTTTTCATATAGAAATTCATCGTGCACATAGATTCATATGAAATAATTTTAGGCATACAAAATCATAGAATAGTTTTGGTTGGAAGGGATTTATAAGGGTCCCTCCTGCAATGAGCAGGGGCATCCTCAACTAGATGAGGTTGATCAGAACCCTGTCTAGCCTGACTGCGAATGTTTCCAGGGATGGGGCATTTACCATGTTCTGGACAACCTGATCCAATGTTTTACTACCTTCCTGGTAAAAAATTTGCTCCTTATATCCAGTCTGCATCTATCCTCATTTAGATTAAAAACATTGTCCTTTGTCCTGTTGCAACAGGCCCTAGTTATAAATTTTCCCCATTGTTGTTCTAAATCCTCTTTTAGTACTGGAAGGTTGCAATAAGATCTTGGAGACTTCTGTCCTCCAGATTTAACAGCCACAACACTCTCAACCATTTCCTGTAAGAGAAGTGTTCCATCGCTACAATCATCTTTGTGGCCCTCATCTGAACCCACCCCAACAGTTCCACATCATTTCTGTACTGAGGACCCAAAAGCAGGATCAGCACTCCAGCTCAGGTCTCGCTGGGGCAGAGGGACAGAAACACTTCCCTCGTCCTGCTGCCACACTGCTTTGGGTGAAGCCCAGGATGAAACTGGCTTTCTGGGCTGCAAGTGCCCACTAGCAGCTCATGTCCAGTTTTTAATCACCAACACCAGTTCTTTAGTCACCAGCACCCCCAAGTCATTCTTGTCAGGACTTCCCTCAATCTCTTCATCCTCCATCCAGTATTGATTCCGGCTGATGCCCTGCCCCAGGTGTTGGACCTTGGGCGTCGTCTTGTTGAACCTCTTCACAGTGTGAAGTCACAGTAGTATATTTTAAAAATCTTCTGATATAATCAGAAGTTCAAAGAAGAATAACCTTGAATATATATTGCACTAATGTTTTCTTTCAAGTTTGTAAATACTGTTGTGTTCTTTGGCTGTGTGTTCATTTCTAATAGTTTTTTGATTCACAGTTTTATTCTGCAAAATTTCAACATTGTTGCCTGAAATTTAAATTGCATGTTAAATATAATTTGCCTTTCAACAAGAGACTGTTATGCAAACCAATGAAGAACTTAAATACTTTCTTAATTCAAAAATTGTTTTGTTAAATTAATAACTGAGTGTGAGAAAACAGAATTATGTTTTTTGACCTGAAAGAGAGTGCAAATGTCACCAGAATATTTTTGACATTCTTCTTTAAAAGTTCTCTTAGGGAAAAAAAAATCACACATGAAATTCACTACTCTACCAAGGATTTAGAAAGTATTTATTTCATTGCACCTTCTTACTATATGTAATTCCTCATAAAATGGATATTTTAGGATTTTTTGGAATAATTCTTTCTAAAATTTCCTTTTATTACAGCTGCTAATGAAGTCTGGGCTTCTTACTCTTTCCCTTTTTTAGCAATGTTCAATGAAGACAGACTGACAATGAAACATTTTTATTGTCATAAAATAATGGTACTGCTGCACTGTAAAATTTTCAACATCATTTAGTTTCAAACTGGCAAACCAGATTGAGTCCTGTTTTACAGTCATCGTTTCTTCTCGGTAACAATGAAAGGTTATAAAAATTAAGGGGCTTTGAAAGAAAAATCTGGGGACCAAAATAATAAACAAGATTCAGCTTTTTGTAAAAGAATTTTATTAACATAGCATATTCATATAGCAAATAAAACAGAGATTTAACAATAATGGCAAACTAAGATAATGATCCAGAAAGCTTTTTTTCATAGAATTATCTTCTATTTATCAAATAATTTCTTAGAAGTGAAAGCTAGTTGTAAGAAAAGTTAGTAGAAATGTAGTTTTGTAATTTCTCAGAAAACAAAACTGTCATTTCTATTCCTCACCAAACAGTGTAAGGACCACTTTATATATCAATAAATATACTTTGGATTAAGGAATCCATAAAATCCAATGTTTTTATCTTTTTGTCTCTTCCCTTTTGTCTTCTTCTTTCTATTTTATGAACAGAAATGAAATGGAGAAAAGGAAAGATAACTATTTTTTTACTTCATTTTACATTTTGGGGCAGCTTTGGGATATAAGTATTTAGCAATTTGTATTGGAAATTTAAAAATCTCTATTTAAGGTTTTTATTTTTTCCTAAAAAGGAACGTTTACTTTTCTACCTGATAGTTCATAAAAATCTTATAGAAAGCTTGACACAGGATCAAGTTCTAAGCTTCTTTTAAAGAAGAAAATTTCAAGTAACTGAGGGCAGTCTTCCAGCGTAAGGTAATTTCTTATGCTGTGGTTCAGCATGAGCAGCAGTCTAAGAAAATAACGAATAAACCCTTTCTCGCGTGAGTGAGACTCAGCAAGTTACAAATAGAGGCTTCTTCTACGCTGTGTTTTTCATTACGCAGCCTAAGCTTTTGAGATCAGAAACGCTCCCCTGGGCTAACTCTGAAGTGGAGCAAAGAGTCTCAGCTACGGCAGCGCCCCTGAGAGCGGCTCCTTTCGCTGCTCGCCGCGCCACAGGGGCACCTGGCTACAGGGGCACCTGGCTACGGGGGTACCTGGCTATGGGGGCACCTGGCCACGGGGGCACCTGGCTACAGGGGCACCTGGCCACGGGGGCACCTGGCTGCGGGGGCACCTGGCCACGGGGGCACCTGGCCACGGGGGCACCTGGCTACAGGGGCACCTGGCTACCATGCCTCTGGTGGAGCTTGCCTCCCGCCACCCCCCGTACCTGGCACTCCCAGACAGCCCTTGTTGTCCATCCCTTCCTGGGGCTCACCCGGTGAGGAGATCCCCATCAGCTGAATCCCACGCCCGTACCCTCTGCAAGCACATCCTCACCCCAACTCACCGCAGGCTGTCACCTCTACCCTGCAGGCTCCAGGGCACTGTGGGGTACTGCAGGTCACCTTTCCAGGATTTTACACTGCTGCAAGCAGAAAACTGGGACACAAAATTGGTCTCAGACCCAGGCACAATATGTAACTGAGTGAAAGAACAGAAAACTTTTTATTTAACTCTGCTTTGAATGATAAAATAATGCCTTTCTGAGGACACAAAGTCCAGTGCAGGCCACAGAAGCCCACAGGTACTTTCAACTGTGCGCACCACATTTAAGGAGAGAGTCCTATGGGAATCTACTCTCTCAATCGTGTTTTCTGCTCAAGCATCTTAGCAACCAAATAGGTTGCACAGACCACTTGGTTAACAAGTAAAGAAACTTTCCCAAAACAAAGGAAATTTCTTTTATATGGAGAAGTTAAGTCATTTTAAGAAAAATTTTCTCCCTCATTTATACTCTATAAAGAGTAGGCAATTTCTCTGTTCACTAATCCATTGCACTCACCCAGAGAATTACAGAATAATTTGGCTTCTAAGGACCTCTTAGAGATTTCTTTTCCAACCCTCTGTTACATTTTAATGTTTTGAAGTCAGATCAGGCTGATAAGTACTTAAAATCTTCACAAAAATTTTGAGATTTCTCAGCCTGTTTCAGATTTGGACTACTCTTACTATGGAAAATGTCTTCTTCACACAATTTCTCTTCCTATGGCTTGGGACTGCTGCCCCTTATCCTTTCAATGCACACCTTTGTGAGGAATCTGGCTCAGTCTTGTTTTACACTTTTCTTTGGGTGGGATCATCACACAACATCACATCTTGCATGTTCATCCTACCACCCTGGTTTCTAACTCTGATGCAGAAATACCAAAGGGAACATGTTCTAAGTCTTCACGTTGTTTTCACTCTTCAAAGTCACAGAGAGTATATTTCTTCTCATTTCTTCATGTTTATCTCTTACCTCATTGATTACTTGGCTCTGTGTCTTTTCAGTTCCAATATGTAGTACCAATGAAAACGGGAAATTCAGGCTAACATAAAGTCAGTTCAAAGTCTTTCTTTCTACTGGTTTGTCTTGTAATAATTTTGAGAGATGATTCACTAAAGAAATAAATTTGGTTAATAATGAAAATAGAATTAGTCATCCAAAGTAATACATCAAAAAGAATTTGTTAAGGTTATGAAGAAACTTGAAAATAAAACAATAAACCCCAAGTTAATTAGAAGAAGAGAAAATACTTATGTATTCACAAATTCAAAGTGTACTTTTTTCTTCATTCCCTTCTAAAAGCATCATGATTGAGCTACAAAGTCATTTTCCAAAATTTGATATATGAAAGAATGAACAATATTTTAATAATCATTCTTTGAGAAGTACAGATCTCTCTCTTGTCTTTGAATTGTCCATGAACAAAATACTTTTTGAAATAATTTTTTAATCATTGTTCTATTCTTGATTATTCATAAACCCCAAATTTGTGAAGATACTGGATTGTTTATGAACTTTGTATTTCTGCTTTGCCCTTTTCATTTACATGAAATTTAGTTGGATATCTCTACCCATGTTAGTACCATCTGCTTCCTGAGCAAATACATGGGAAGACAACTTCAAGGTTACTTAATCTAATGATTAGATTTTATCTTTCATAAATAAAGTTTAAAGAAATTAATGAAAACTCATATAAATAATTTTCATTTCACGTTTTGCTTTTTGTGAAATTTTCTCAATGTATTTTCATAACTCTGAAAAAAGTCTCTACAAGCAAAAATGGCTTTCTTATTTGTTAGCATTTACAGTGACTTGGTCATAGGACAGTTTGTTTTTTAAGGTAGGTATGCCTTATATGGCCAGAATATGATTTTTTAACTAAAAACCCACTGGAAATTCCCAGAGTTCTCATTAAAGAGATTGGTCTTGTATCATTTTAATTCTATATTTATTTCCAAATAGTTCCAATTGTCTATAAATTTCAAACTGTTAGAGAAATGTTTCTTTGTGTTGCCTTTTTTTTTAGCTATGAAATCTTGAAAATTGGGTTAATATAAATTAAATAACTACTAGTTAAAAAAAGATATTGCATTTTTTTTTAGTAACTGGGTGACAATGAATAGTATCTACAATATACATTTCATAAATTGAAAGTTCCCATCTCAAGATCAGCATTTAACCACCAATATAGTGCAAGTGAAAATATTATGGTACTCTATGCTTCTAGCGTGGATGTATGTTAATACACTATTGTTCAGTTAATAGAAATTAAGTACTCTCAAATATTTCTGTTTTGTCTCTGAGTTATTTACAGTTTGGATGACATTCTGATACAAAACCCTTTACAGAAGAGCCATTTCCTTGGTAGTTTTATAATTCCTCAACATGACATTTTCAACTAATAAAAATATTACTTTTATCAGATACATTACAAATGGATTTTTCATCTGCACTTCTGGCAAAGGAACTTTTGAACTTTACACATCTGTTGTCTAGTTCATCCAAAAACTGAAGAGGAATAGACCTGCTATCTGTCTATATAGCAGGCATATCTGTCTATATATCTAAAATTCCCCCCAAAAATGTGTATAGCTTTCATTCAAAAATTCAAGGCTAAAGTGGCCTTGCATCTAATAAAAAGCTGAATTGGAAGGAGACATATTTCAGTCCAGGTCTTTGTTTCCTCTCCTCAGTCTGGCAGGATTTGGAAGAACATACTTGCAGAAGAAAAACCCCATATTTGAGCTCCTGCTTGCAGCTCTGGTTTTGTCCAAGTATGCACTGTCAATTATTTTCTTCTCTTTGAGAGTTGCTGAGAAAGCATAAGCCATATTTAACCCAGGATTGTGGGGCCACATTTTCTTTGGCTAGCTTCATGCCATCCTGTCCTTGAGCCAACCATCTCAATTTAGGAGGTTGGAGAACAAGCGAAAATAAACTGTACCATCTGTAATTTTAAACAGCCTTTCACTATCTCATCAAACAGAGGTCTTCCTGACTTCTTAAGCATAGCTTTCAAGTGAGAAAAGGTTTCTTACTTTGTCCTCTTTGCTTAAGACTGCATAACTCTATTGATTGAATAAAGGTTTGCTATTTCCCCTCACGACTTTCAGTTTGTCTGTATTTCCATATACAATGTCATATCATTGTTTTTCCCCCGGTCTCTAGCTCCATCCCAATGTGCATCCTTTATTCCTAATCCTGTGCCAAGCCACCATCTGTGATGGTCTCAGCCCTTTCCACTGTGTTTCCTGGGGATAGCAGTGGGAACTTTTGCTCCTTGAGTTCCCCAACACTGGCGCGAGGTGCGGTCAGGCAGCTGCGAGCATAACTGCTGCTCCTGAACTAGCAGCAGGAGGCAGAAAGTATGCAAAGTTGTTTCCTAACTTAGTTTCTTTTTCTTTCTTTTCTTTTCTTTCTTTCTTTCTTTCTTTCTTTCTTTCTTTCTTTCTTTCTTTCTTTCTTTCTTTCTTTCTTTCTTTCTTTCTTTCTTTCTTTCTTTCTTTCTTTCTTTCTTTCTTTCTTTCTTTCTTTCTTTCTTTCTTTCTTTCTTTCTTTCTTTCTTTCTTTCTTTCTTTCTTTCTTTCTTTCTTTCTTTCTTTCTTTCTTTCTTTCTTTCTTTCTTTCTTTCTTTCTTTCTTTCTTTCTTTCTTTCTTTCTTTCTTTCTTTCTTTCTTTCTTTCTTTCTTTCTTTCTTTCTTTCTTTCTTTCTTTCTTTCTTTCTTTCTTTCTTTCTTTCTTTCTTTCTTTCTTTCTTTCTTTCTTTCTTTCTTTCTTTCTTTCTTTCTTTCTTTCTTTCTTTCTTTCTTTCTTTCTTTCTTTCTTTCTTTCTTTCTTTCTTTCTTTCTTTCTTTCTTTCTTTCTTTCTTTCTTTCTTTCTTTCTTTCTTTCTTTCTTTCTTTCTTTCTTTCTTTCTTTCTTTCTTTCTTTCTTTCTTTCTTTCTTTCTTTCTTTCTTTCTTTCTTTCTTTCTTTCTTTCTTTCTTTCTTTCTTTCTTTCTTTCTTTCTTTCTTTCTTTCTTTCTTTCTTTCTTTCTTTCTTTCTTTCTTTCTTTCTTTCTTTCTTTCTTTCTTTCTTTCTTTCTTTCTTTCTTCCTTCCTTCCTTCCTTCCTTCCTTCCTTCCTTCCTTCCTTCCTTTCTTCAGAGTGAGTGAAAATCAGATTTGTACATATGATATTTATCTGCTTGTTTTTTCTCTTCATCCTTCAGGATGATTTTTATTTTTGACAATGTCAAACACCACCAAACTCAGATGGCACTGCCTTGTGCTCTCAATACCTATAATACTTTGGTTCACTTCCTGCTTTTAGCACCTTTTCCAGAAGTCACATTGAGATGTTATTCACAATTTCAGAAGAGAATAACAGACAAGACATGCTTATTGATGCTGTTAAAAGAGACAGGGTCAGTCAAAGACAGGTCTGACACACATATAAGAAACTGGCTTATTGTGAGTGTGAAGAAAAATACAATGCCAACATCTATCATACTTCATGATATCTTCTGGAAGAGCCAGTCATTCATTGGCTTCAAAAGTTACAACCTTTAATACAATCCTGGATAAAAACTCCAATTGGATAGGTATTTCTCAGTTGCATTAAAAAAAAAAAATCAGGTCAAAGAAGCAGCAAAAATGTAAGGCAAAGTTCATTTAAGTTCAGTAGGACTTGTACCAACTAGGATTTCTGTACTTCTAATGGGTATCTAAAGTCTCACCTTCAACTGTCTTTTAAATAAGTGTCTATACCTCTGAAGTAGAAAAATTCCATTGAAGATCATCAGATGCCAGCTAACTACTCACTCTTGCTCCAGATTAATTGAGTGACTGATAGCTGCAAATTACATTGAAAGGGATAAAATTCTGGCATACAAACATTTTGTTACTGAGCTCAACCATGCCAGAATTCTATCAGTAACCTCAGCTCAGTTCCCAGCAGAACTAGAAAATTGTTCATTAATTCATATCATGGCAGATTGGATGTGACACTCTAGTTGGCAGACTTGCCAAGTATTATAGAATCATAGAATCATAGAATCATAGAATGGATTGGGTTGGAATGGACCTTAAAGATCACCCAGTTTCAGCACCACAGGCACACCTTTCACTAGACCAGGTAGCTCAAAGCTCTATCCAGCCTGGCCTTGTCTTCAGAAACATTCCTGTGCCAGAGATGATTGACTGCCATTAAAACAACCAAAACTACTCATACCCTGTCAAAATGAGGTCTGTGTCAGGGGTAAAAGGCATCCCTCACTTAAGAATGCTTAAAAAATATTTAGAACAGCCAGGGGGAAAAAAAAAGCTATATGTATAATGATCAGTCTAAACAAATTTTTCTATCCCTGCCTACCTATATCAGGATGGAAATAACTGGTGAAATAGTAACAAGATCATTATCTCTGGGATCCTACCACCACCTATTATAAACTATACTACAGAACCAAATTTAGCCCTCTGAATGGAAAGTTAAAAAAAGCATGTGTCACTTGAGGAGTCACACCAAGCCTTACAAAGGAATGAAATGAAAATCCAGGTAAGAGGTGAATAGAACATTTTATTTCCACAGATAGCTTTCTTTCAGAAAAACTGTAGAGATTCATTCCTGTCATTAATGCAGTATCCTTTGCTACTTCTAAAGGTGAATTCTACAAACTAAATAAACCTCAGACACAGATTTCTTTGGATGTCATAGAATCATTAAGTCCGGAAAAGATCTCTATCGCCAAGTCCAACCACTGAAACCATCCTGTCTTTGTTCTCCCAAAAAGTAACACTAATTTCTCAATGTCAATGTGATTCAAAAGTTTTGTGATTGTATATGAGGATGAATAAAGAAATACAGCAATCTGATCCAGCTGTTATCAATATCTTTATATATACATATATGTAAAAAATAAAAAAATATATATGTGTTATTTACTAAATATGGCTAAAACAAGCCCACAGTGAAAACAATTTAGTGAACTTGGAAGATCTAGAAATATGTGAAATTAATTACTTAAACTTCTCAGAAATTTAACATTTTTGCCTAAATAGCTGAAAATTTTGTCCAGACTATGCATTTGCTGCCACATTTCTTCAAAAGTTGCAAAATTAGCCTAAGTCTCATTTCTACAATGAAATCCATCTTGTTTCATAAGAAGAAAAAATAGAAATTCTATTCATTGATGTATTAATGTTAAAGATGGACTAGAATGGCTTGTGAGAAAAAATAACTCATCTAGAGAAAAACATTGTCTAGAACAATACATGACTAACATCACCTACATGACACAGACAGTACCCAACAGGCACAGCAGCAGGACACAATGAGTTGCAGAGCCCTGCTCCAAATCCACTCAGGAAAAATACAGGGACATACAGGGAAAAACACAGTTTTCTTCAGACCTGGAATGGAAGACTGAATCTTTTGTGTTTTCACTACATTTTTTCATTTCGAGGTTGTTCCTGGGTTGGTGATGGGGTGTGTCTCTGAGTCTTTCCTGCCCGTACTCTTACTCACGGTAGGAAACAGGGCCAGAGGAGAATCTGCGGATCAAAAGGGATGATAGGACTCAGTGTCAATGAAATCAGAAATTCTTCTTTTTGAAGAATAACATTAGGAGGAAGAATGTGTCTTTGTTATTGCTAAAGTGTTACCTCCCTGCAGAATGCCTGCTGCATCTCCATGCCCTCATATTCCATCTATGCTTGTTTGTTCCTGCCCAGTTGGAGATTTTTTGGCACAGTGAACATGCATTTGCATATCTTCTGAACAAAATAAGTAGTGAATATTTTTTTTTTTTCCAAAGTCAGTGGCCATGCCATTCAACAGACATGCACACAACCTGCTGGGAAGTGCCAGTCTGAGTCAGCCAGCCTTTCGTGTGTCACCACTGAACCCTGCAGATGCTAAATTGTTCTCCAGGGAGGACGTTTTAGCATCAGACTAGGATCCAGCTACATGGCTTAGGGGTTGTCTCAGTCTCATAAAAGCAGAGGAAGAAGACTTAACTCACAGGATTTTAAAAGAAAGCACACTGAGACAACACTTTCCCGAGAAGAACCTGTTGGAGACGGTGGCATATGGTCAGTCTGCATACACAAATTTTTCTCCTGATTTAGACAAGGCACATTGCAGCTGAATGACACACTGTCATTCAATGCTCATTTTACACAGTTTGATCATTAACATTTTCTGAACTATTTTGTCCATTATAAAATCACAGTTTGCAAATTTTAACTAGAAATATTATAGGTATGTAATACAAAAATGCAGCTATTATTTAAAAAAAAATAATTATGACCCTAACCTTTCAATTATAATGGGCTTAGGACCTCTCTGTGTCTGTATTTGAGTGCAAGAGAACTTCTACATCTATGTGTCCAGGAGCTGAATTATTGAAAATGGATGTTACTCTGAGAATTTATAATTATGACAAGTATAATTTATAATTATGAGCATCATAATACAGAATGGAGATACTGTTGATTTTCTTGATGTAAAGAAGATGACTTATATTGCCAAAATGTGTTGCTGCTACAGTTATTAACATATATAGTTGTAAAGTCATATTTTTTACAATGTTCAAAAAAAAAATCAAAATCAAAATGAACCAAAGATAAGCCCAGTGAAACTGAGGCAAAAAGATAATCAACTTGGTGTCATTTCAAAAAGCTTCAAGATCAAAGGAATGGAAAAATAAGCACATAAAGGAGATACTGAACTACTAATTCATCTACTTTTTCCTAATCTTTCTGTCAGCTCAGCAGCTGAATTGGAGCGAGGTATTAGTATTAACTCAGTGTTTATATTGGATTAGAACATTCCTGACTTTTGCAGAGTCCAAAGTAAATATTTCACACAGGCACCTATCAGAATCAATTTTCTTGATGACATTGCTTTTTGCACTTTTTTTTCCTGCTAACCAAAATGCATTTGATTACTTAATCCACCCAGAAAGGAAGAAAAACTACATACTTTAAAATCTGTAGCAGGGTAACTATTACCTTTTTTGAGGTTATTTTAGCCTAATTTCCTGTGCCTGTGTGGCAGTGTAATTCAGAAGGGGCTCCAGGTTTAACTGGCTGAGCATAAGAGTCAGACCTTTCTATTTTGTTTGATTGCACCTGTTAGAGTGAATTGTATTGTCTTGAATTAAATTCATATGACTACATTTTTACATAGAGTAATGAAGAGGACCAAACACATGTACTAAGCACATCCTAATTCTTGACTGACCAGCATTTTGACTTTCAGTGTTCTACGTAACAATGTGCAAAATCTAGTGGAAATATTTCCTGAAAACATTTTAGAAATCTGATTTCCATTAATCTAACTGTTGTTATCTTCATCGAGGGAATGACTTCATGGAGGGCTGTTGCAGGGGAGTAGACTCATTCTGCTGTCAGGGAGCAAAGCTTTGTATCTTATCTGAGACACTGTGTTGTCTTCTTTTTCCATAGCATATGGGATATATAGTAGGAGCACTTTTTTGTTAAGGTTCTAGAGGGCCAACATTTAAAGCAACTCCCAAACCTGCAGTTGATCTTCTTACTCAGAGCCTTTGAGAGAGTGAAAAATATTATTTGGAAATGGTTCATAAAACAAAGGTAAGAATATTTCAGGATCACTAAGTCCACAAGTCATAGACTGTATGATGTAATGCAGTTGTAACTTAGACTGGCACTGGTATATGGAAAGTCTTTGCTTCCTATTGACAGAAGGGGAAAATAGTTCCCAGAAAAATCTGAGATATTTTTTTTGTGGGGGGGTTGTTTTTTTGTTTTTTGTTTTTTGCCAGGAAGCTGTCCAGAATATACTGCACTCACAAAGTCAGGAAATCCAATTCTTTTCCGAAAGAAGTGACCTCAGTAAAAAATGTTAATGAAGATTCACTCCTATTGGCATTCAGACAAAAGAGCTGCACTGGGAGAAGACAGGAAGAAACGCTTTCTCCCAATATACAACTCCCATGTAAATTCTGAGAAAGCAGTGTTGACTTTATTAAAGACACGCTAGTGAATTTTGTCCCTTTACAGTTTAGGAACTATGCTGGAAAATTTGTCTACTGTGCACACTAAATGCTTAACATCTGGAAAGCAAACAAGGGCAATGTAAAAGGTATTTCTATAATTTTATTCTTTTTTTAAACGCTGGGAGATTTTTAGCCAATGTGATGTTTATAGGGGAGGAATAAAATCACGTCACAATTTTCAGGTATTTACATTTACTAAGATCTTCTCATATACTATAAGGTATTATTTCTATTCTAAAATGCTACATCACAAGTATTTTAATTTAAACAATTCATAGGCATCATTGTATATAATTTGGTTCTTATTTACAGAATCACAGGGTGGAAGAGACTTTTAAGATCATCAAGTCCAACCCATGCCCAAATAAGCCATGGCACCAAGTGCCACATCCAGTCTTTTTTTAAACACATCCAGGGATGGTGACTATCACCTCCCGGTCAGACAATTCCAGTACTTTATCACTCTTTCCATAAAAAATTTCTTCCTGATATCCAGCCTATATTTCCCTTGGCACAGCTTGAGACTGTGCCCTCTGGTTCTGCCAGCTGCTGCCTGGAGAAAGAGACCAACCCCCACCTGACTACAGCCACCTTTCAGGAAGTTGTAGAGAGTGATGAGGTCACCTCTGAGTCTCCTTTGCTCCAGGCTAAACACCCCCAGCTCCCTCAGTCATTCCTCACAGGGTTTGTGTTCCCAGCCCCTCACCAGCCTCGTTGCCCCTCTGGACGCGCTCGAGCGTCTCCACGTCCTTCCCAAACTGAGGGGCCAGGACTGGACACAGCACTCGAGGTGTGGCCTCACCAGTGCCCAGGACAGGGGAACAGTGACCTCCCTGCTCCTGCTGGCCACACCATTCCTGATCCAGGCCAGGATTCCGTTGGCCTTCTTGGCCACCAGGGCCCACTGCGGGCTCCTGTCCAGCCGGCTGACGACCAGCACCCTCAGGGCCCTTTCCACCTGGGCACTGTCCAGCCACACCGGCCCCAGCCTGTAACACTGCAGGGGGTTATTGTGGCCAAAATGCAGCACCTGGCACTTGGACTTTTTAAACTTCATTGTATTGGACTCTGCCCATCTATATGTGTATATACAAAATGAATAAATGTAGCTATTGCACTAAATTCATTCCTGTTGTGATGCTGTTCTGAGGCCTCATTTATTAAACAGAAAGAAGGACGATGCACAATCATCAAGACATAAAATATCAACCTCTTGCAAAACAAAAAAAATAGTGTATCTGGAGACAGGGAAAAGAGAAATGAAGCCATAAAGAAAGGCTAACTGATTCTGAGACTGTACAGTGTAAGACCACCAGTACAGTTTAAGACCACGTACATACACAAATTTGGGCAACTAACTCTTTTTATGCCACATTGATTTAAATGGTCTTTAAAGCAGACAGAATTTATGTACAGGTTTAGGATCAAATCCTAAACCATGGGCATACTGATGACAAGAACTGATTAATTTCAGTGGGAAATAACATGAAATAATGCAAAGAAAATCTTGACCCAGAGACAGAAATGTTCTCAAGGGAGTCTGCCATGATTTTTAAAGATTACAGGACAAATAGAATTGGAAGAAAATGAAAAAGTTCCTTGTAAAGGCATCAAGACACCAACAGATGTCACAGGAATGTAATAGGGAGGAAG
Source organism: Tichodroma muraria (assembly GCA_013390105.1). Taxonomy (NCBI): domain Eukaryota; kingdom Metazoa; phylum Chordata; class Aves; order Passeriformes; family Sittidae; genus Tichodroma; species Tichodroma muraria. Next base: position 15,594 of record WAAG01076171.1, on the reverse strand, counting down.
GCAATGAGCAGTAATGAAGACAAGAAAGAGGTGAAGGTAAATGAAATGCTTGATCTTTACCACAGTAAATTTAAGCCAGTGGGTTAGCATCAAGCAGAAGTATTTGGAAAACAGAGAACAGCGTAGAACTAAAGAAGAAGAATAATTTCTGGAGAGATAAATTTGTGAACTATATACTTAAGGACATTATTTGGAATAGATTGAGATTATTAAACAAGAAAAGGTTAAATGTGTAAAATCCATTGTATTTTCAACTAACATTTCATCCACAATTCAATTATATGCGATAAATACCTTGAATAATTCTCAATTTTTGCTCTGACTACTGAAATAACTTGAAATATAATAAAAATTATGTCATTTCATAAAATTACCCTCTCCTAGAAGGTTGTTATCACCATTTTCATATGAAAGAAGTTTCAGGATTTATCAGTTACTTCCTTTTAAGGTACAAATGTTCAAAGAATAAGACAAATTTTGACTGGCCTTCAATTGTTCAAAGTGTTGTCTATTACATTCAAAAATTAGACAAAAAATTGTTTCTCGCTTCTTTCAACTTGCACCATTATACAGGTTAGCACTGACCAAAAGAGAATGAGAGTTTTTTTTTGCAAATAAATAGGGTTTCATAAGGTCTGATCTAAGAATTTTGTATGATAATGCACATTCCTCTTCTGCATTATAAATAATTTATATTGTCAGTTGTTACGGACAGATTTTTTATTGTCATTCATTGAACAACATTGATTACTATCCACAATTCTTCATATAGTCAGAAGTATTTTACAGTCCAGAACTTCTGTTTAGGTGGTTTAACCATTCATGTAAGCTACATCTTCCACAGTGACTTGGGTTGTTAAATTGGAACAAATTTTAAAATACTGAGGGCAGATGCTGACAGCAGTGCACTTCCCAGTCCTGCAGAAGATAGGAAGGGGGAAAGTCTTGCAGTTGAAGGTACTGCAGGAATTCTTCTCCTGTAACTGCTGCACTAAATGTAGCCCAGCAAAACAGGTACAGGGACAGATTGTTAGATACGAAGAGAAAAGTGTCACTCAACTGTCTGACAATTGTTCTTTTTCAGCACTCAAGGAAATAAGGAATTCTTTGTGGCCTTGACAATCTTTTTGTAATCTGAAAGTCAGATGTGTTCTAGAATGAAACCCACAAAGTGAGCAGTAAAAGTAGAGTAAGTGAGTGTTACACTACATAATCTTTTTCTGGTGGAAGTGATGCTTTATCATGCTGCATGACACGGAATCACTTTAATGCATATTGTATTTGGATGTGGACATCTGTTACATAGATCTGGCCACCTATCTGTGGCCCCTAAAAGTATTGCTCTAAAAGTAAAGCTCTAAAAGTATTAACTGCCAGAAATGAAATGTTAAATTCATAGAGAGAGACAGTTTCTCTTAGGTTGATGAATAATTAAAAGGAACTGTTGAGTTCTGAGGACAAGGAACACTGTCACTACTAACAGATGTGTTAATACTACTGTTTCTTAAGAAACTATTTTGTTTTATTAAGGTTTTTGGAGACTTTAAGAGTTTTAGGAGTTTAAATTTCTAAGCTGTTTTCCTGTTCACTTATATTTTCTTTAAAAAAGAATCACAGATTGTATTGTCAGATAGAAAATAAAACACTAGTTGACAGCAGTGTATGTTTTCAGAAGGAGCATTGATAAATTGTGCCTTCATTTATGCTAGTACAGTAATACATTGCTAACAAAACAATTATTCACAGGGGTACATCTTGGTTATGATCCCATGACTGGTTTTATCTCTTACCATGGAAGCACTTTTATTTTCGGTTCTTCTGTCAGAATCTGAAGAATTTTCCATCAGTGTCCAGTGCCATTTTTCCAGTCTTAGTTGATAGCTACAGGAAAGGGATTAATATTACAAAGCCATCATACATTTGATGCTATAGGACAAAGAAAACAATGCCAAATTATATCTTGATAAATGGGAAAAATACAGCAAAAATAAGATCAAATTAATTTCACTGGTTGCCTCCAATGGGATTAAATATGTATTGGGAGAAGAATTTGATCACACTTACATAGCTGCTGGGCTTTTCTTTCAGAAAAGAAAGCTGCTTTTCATTTCTGGGGCATCTGTAAAGGTGGCACATTTCTTGAGCACTATTTTGACTTTTTAAAAATTTTCTGATCTAGTGAAAATTCAGTGGCAGCTTTGGTCTCAGAACAGACTGAAGAGTGTGTCAAGGCAAGGCTTATCAGTAGAGATAATACGTAATTACTAACAAGTTACTGTAGCTGGAAAGCCTTCAAAAATTTCAGGCACACAAGGCTTTCTTATTTCCTTTAGTTCTTTTAGCTAATATCTTTGTAGTAACAGAACTTTGTAGTAACACAACTAATTCAGCTTTTCCTCAGATGCCCAGATATTAGCTGCATTAAATGAATGATAGTGACAAATTAATCTTTTATTACAAAGCAGAAAAAAATCTTGCATACTAAAAGAATTTTCTGTTTGCTTTCTAAAGGTTTGCATACTGCTCCAAATACCCTTTCACAAAATTTTGTGCAAGATGCAAACTTGAATTTCAGTGACATTGTCCATTAGCAAGTATGCTATTTTTCTAAAAAGTCTTCTAAATATTCAGGAACTAATAGAAATATTACTATTTCTAATAGAAACCCGTGATTATTTAATATATATACATGTAATAATTTTTATGCTATTTTAGAGAGGAATTTATTAATAGGAGTACCCATAAAGCATATTAAATAGCATGCTGTGTAAAAAAAAAAAACCCTTATTGAGGAACATGTGACAAACCACAACTGAGTCTGATCACATTCAACTCTCAAGCTTTAAAAAAACAAGAGCAAGAAAAATGACACATCTAACAGATATTTTTGTTTCAAGGGAAATGTAATAACTCCTTAAAGACATGAGTACAGATCGGAGTGAGATAAAACAGTGGAAAAGTCTGAAAATTACCCCAGAATATTTTCAATAAGATTTCTTTCAACTTTTTATTTTAATGGATGATGGAAAAATGAAAGCTTGTTCCATGTGTTAAAGTTTAAATTTTGTCAGTAGCGAAGTTTGGAAACAGAGATTGCCCAGGGAAAATTCATAAGGCATATTTGGGACTACAGAGGTAGCATGGGACTTGGACTATCTCTGATTTTTATCACTCTTATTTGTTTTTTCAAATGCAGATTTTTTAAAAAGGGACTAGGACAGTGCCAGAAAATTATTACAGGACATGGCAGGAATGTTCAGTTCTTCTTTGAGTCAGTAAGGTAATGCATTGTTCAAAGGAAGCTGAAACAGAACATTTGCAATATGATGTATTTTTACATTGTAGTAAAATGACACATAGAGACATAGACTCGTTGTTATAAAAAGATTTTTTAAGTATAATCTAATATGACAAAGTCTTTTTACACATCAATAAGGTAAATTTCAGCCAAATTGTGTTCTAAGCTCTCCAGCCTTCTAGTAATTTTGGTTCTGGTGAGATGGATTCTTTTAAAAAGATAGTTTCATTAGAGCCTATACAGTTAGTGGATTTAGAATTATTTTGCTATCCAATTTTGACCCACATCAGAAAGCTGAAAAGTATCATATATCTGAATTTGAAGCTGAATTTTCAAATTTTGTCCTTTAATCCTGACTGGAATTTACACCATACATACGAACCAAACCTCTTTATAAATAGGAAGCCTAGTGAACTGTTAGCAACATTTAGCTCAAATTTTTACTATTCAAACAGTGAAAGCTGGTTTCGTCATCACATAACTCCAGTGGAAATTTCTGTGAGCACAATCATCCTTGGAATCTTCTATGCAAAACTTATGCTGAATTTTTATTGCCACAGATACACCTGCTTTATAAAGACTACCCTTACAAGTAACTTATCCTCTGTTTTTATTTTTCAACTCAGTTAAGCATTTAAATAGTTATATATCAGGTAAAATATGATTTAAAAAGTGAAATGGTCTGGGAAATGTATTTTCTTTTTAATGTTCACTAACTCAACTGTGACATCTCTACTGTTTCAAATATATTTTTAATAACTTGTAAGAGGATCAGCTGGCCATACTCTCCCTGTGCTTGCAGCTGTATCTAATTTGAGGTTCTAGAGACAGAAGTCTCAGTAAATCTTGTACAGACGTGCAAATGCATCATCACTCTCTGCCACTGATCTTTTAATCAGGGCTGAATAAAAAACCAGCAGCAATGTTTAAGAGACAACTTCTTTTGTCAGTGGAAAGAAATGAGGTTTTCTCAAAAAACTTATCAAACCTTTTTTTTTGCTGTTACAGTATATGTTAATAATTTTTGTCTTACATTAATGTATAATTAATATTTGGCTAAAAATTGTATTCTACAAGTTACATGCTCAGGTATCTTGGTAAACCTGGGTCACCACTGATGCTCACTTTTGCATCCCAGAAGTTATTATGAAAAATGTTAAAAACCCCAAAGAAATAGTACAAAGTCTGAGTTATAGAAGGTTGAGCAAGATTGTCTCAAAGAATATTTGAGTTGTATTGAGGTTCCCTGCTTCAGAAAGCTTTGGTGATAATAGTTAACATATTATTGTTCTTTGCATTTCACTGAAAATAACAACTTTTGTAGCAATAAAGCACTCATGGCTAACTAACTAGAGAGGGTTTAGAGATGGGAAATAGTTTTATTTTGCCTATGACAGGAGATTCACTATTTGTTAGAACCAGGTATTTTCTTCAAAGCATGTTGCTGTGCATTCCTCCTTCATAAATTTTGCCACATACATCTGTTTTGGCAATGGCTTTAGACACTTGCTTCCTGTTGCTGCTGTCTCAAACAAGCCTGGACTGAGCTCTCCAACACAAGTCCTCTATACAATATGAAGTCTGGAGAGATACTCTTGCCCGGGTTCAGGGGCTCACTAGGAGCATTTAACCTCAGCACACACTGAGGCAGATCCTGCTCAGATGAGTAAAATCCAGGTGGCATCTCTGTCACTGCAGTTCTGCTGTCCTGTTATGAGTGGCGGGCAGCTGCATGGGATGTTCATGGGATGTTGCCCCGTGGGCAGAAGCTCAAACCCAGCCATTACAGGGTCATCACTTGCACTTAACCAGCAGAGAGCACTGCAATATCCTCTCTGCTCATGCAGCTGCCTAAAGTGACACTGGAGAAACCAAACAGGAAGCATCCAACTGAGAGATAGATAATGTCTTTAGTACCAGGGCAAGCTGGTTTAATTTCCCCTTATGCAGCAGTGTCAAAAGAGGTCCCCGAGTTAGGGAAGCTTGACAAGCAAAAAGTAAAAAAAGAGATGGTGAGGAATTTTTTGTCATCATGTGGGAAGATAATGCTATTCTGATCTCTCATACTGGGATCAGGTGTGTGAGGAGAAACATAAGGAGTCAAAGAAACAGGTCAAAAAACAGCCCCATTTTCCAGAAAGTGCTTGCTTCACTGCACACAATAGCCATGGCCCTATCTTCTGTCCCTTGTACTTTACCGATGATCTGGTTTAACATAGGTAAGTAGACTGGCAGGGAAGAAGGTCAAGCTGTCCAGGAAAAATATTATTTTAGAAAGAACAAAGAAAGCTAACAAATAATGAAGTCTACTTTTTTAGGAAAGGATTTTCTGAAGCGCTTTCAGAAAAGGACTAAGCAATACATCCCGTTTCTCTCCAGGAATTATGAAGTTTTTGGCTATTTTCAAGTGTTATTAAGGTGTCAGCAGCTGGGAGAAAAAAAAAAACAACAGAACCTCATACAATAAACAGATATAATTTGTGTGGTTTACATTTGATTCTCAAAAAGCAGCTGTGCGTTTGGGAGTTTTTCCATGAGAGACAAGGAACTTCTTTGTCAAGGGCCAACATTTCCACCAACTATATCATAGGAGAGAGACAACTGACTTCACCATTTAAATATGTGGCTATTTTTATAGACTCAAAGGGCAGTTTCATTGCTACCTATATATATTTATATACACACAAAGTGTACCCGGGTGATAAACAGTTATTTTCTACTATAAAGCCTGATAAAAATATCTACATTTCAGTAGAAGTTTTCTTTTGAAATGTTGACTTTTGTTAAGAAAACTGAAAGTCTCACTTCTGCAAAAAATAGTCAGCTTAGTTGCAATCATAATTGAAAATTTGTCACTGTTGTAGAAATCATTCATCTAAATGCTTGGAGATAGTTTCGTGCTGTGAAGCTTTAATAGCAACTACTCATCCAGTATAAAAAACAGGAAAATACCATAGTTATTAATATTCCTTGATGTTCTGCAGATATAATGCCTCCAGGCAATGCCTAATTTCTTGTTTGAAGAAGAAAATGTTCCTCAATTCAAGAACAAAAGTTGTTATTTTCATTGTCATCTTGGAGGAAAGGAGACTAAAAAAAGGTCCTGGAACAAATATTGTTATTGCCATACCTGAATTTTTTGAAATTTATGTTCAGAGGCTACAATAGTGATGAAATTCTTAGTGATGAAATTGTTTTCTGATGCCCTCGTTTTTCATTGAGTATGATCTTTTTTAATTGAGTACGTTTTTCATTGAGTTTTTCATAAGATCTCTGTGTTCAACAAACTAATAGGACAATATCAAGAGTAAAAAGAGAATAGATTTTCATTTAAAGAGAATAAACTCTGATAGTAAAATTTATAGCATAGCACTACTAACCGATTGCAGCTCTAGCAGAAAAATGATAATTTACAAGTAGCCCTCCTTCTACTGTTTTTAAGACTTTCAAGCACCTATATTGTATCCTACCCAAGAGGAAAAGAAGCTGCCTTCATTTAGGTCAGAATTTTTATAAATAAATGTTAGTACTCGGTGATCTCAGGCTATTCTTTAATGACTACCTGGAAGAGTTACAGTGAGTGCTACAGGAAGGCTTCTGCAATCTTCATGGCATTGCTGGGCTGGGGCACACTAATGCCTCTGCCTGAAATTGCCTATTCCAAATGGGTCCCTGAAAAAGAGGTGGACAGGTGGTTGTCGTGTTTAACTCCAGCAGGCAATGAGTCCATTCAGGTCTCCTCTGGTGTGACTGGGGAAAGAATTGGAAGAGTAAAAATGAGAAAATTAACATATTGAGATATGTTAAAGCAAGTTTAATAAGTAAAGCTAAAACTGCATGCACAAGCAAAGCAGAACAAAGAATTCATTCACCATTTCCCATCAGCAGGCAGGTGTTCAGCTGCCTACAGGAAAGCCATGACGGTGACTCAGGCAGATGAAAACTGTCACTCCAAACAGCCCCTCTTTTCTCCTGCAGGTTTATATACTGAGCATGATGCCATACGGCATGGAACATTCCTTGGGTCACTTGGGGTTCACTGTCCCGGCTGGTCCCCTCCCAGCTTCCTGTGCACCCCCAACCCACTTGCTGCTGGCTGGGCTGGGATGAGAGGCAGGAAAGGCCTGGGTGCTCTGCCAGCACTGCTCAGCAAGAGTGCAAACATGCTACCAACACTGTTTCCAAAACAAATACAAAGCAGGGTCCCTTGCCAGCTACTAAGAAAATTAACTCTATCCCAGACAGAACCAGCACTGAAGAGCTGCCTCTCCTCTCATCCTAACCACTGCTTCAGTAACCCACATAAATCTCAAAACTTTCCTTTACCTCATCATGTTTGATCTGTTCAGAGACTGGTTAAAACCAAAGGAGTGTTTAGTTTCTCAAATGTGTCTTCCCAGCAGAGCTCATAACAGGCCCTGCAACTGCATAAATTGTCATTTGAGAATAAAAACCGACATTGAATTTAATGTTAAATTCCCATTGATTTTAATAAGATGAGAAATGAACCCTTGAGACTTAAAAAAAAAGTAAGGAAAACCACTTTATTTTCTTTTCTAGCTTGGAATGCAGGGTTTTTATAGGATCCTCCAAAGCACTGATCTAACAGCACCATATCCCATAGTAGAGCTTATATCAGTCAGTGCAGCTGTACAAGACTACTTTAAGTTTAAAGCCAAGAATTAGCCAGAAGTGAAGTGTCACTCAGCAAACCGTGTCACTTGTTCAGCCAGCAAGCCAAAAAAATCCCAATGCTGTTCACAAAAGGGGAATAATATTCTGCACGCAGTTCACATTTTGTTCTCTTACTTTTCACAACAGTTAAATCTGAATGGCATCTTGCTTAATTGTTCTGCACAATTTCTGAACATATGAAACTCTTTAGCTTTTTTCCATATGCATCACTACTCCAAGTTTTAGAAAACAAACAAATGTTTGGGTGGGGTATGTACTGGTGGAGCTAAATTTCATGTAAAGAAAGTATATTTTTACTAGAATCAATTCCTAACCATGCAGCTTAATTCAGCTGTTATCTGGGGTATGCTTTGATATATTTAACAAGCTCTCTCTGCCATAACCCCACCTTGGAATATTACCACTTTTACATTTATCTGCACGTTGAACCTAACTCAATTTTTTTTCCTGTAGGAACAAAAAGAGGCACGCTTTCTTCATCTAACACAAACAGCTGTGGGGTCTCAGAACTTTATAACTGTTTGTTATAAAGGAAAATGTGTATGTAGGAATTGTGAAAAAGGAGCTGAAATTTCCTTTTCATTCATAACAGATGTTACATAAAATGACGTCTTATGTCACGCAGATAAGCAGGGGAAATTTTAAATCAAATCAACAATGCTAATTTTTTTAGTTACTTCATTAAATAGTATTGATAATCCTTATAAGCACACAAAATTTGGCTAATATATCAAACACATCATTTTAGGCACAGAGTTGCAATCCAGAATGCAATGCTTAAGCACTTCAGACACTTCAAAATATTGGATTCTTCCTATCAACCCTTTCTAAAGGCAGTAATTTTTTTTTAATTATATTAATTTTTAGTGGACCACACAACAGGTGATTCATGATGTTAATAAGAACCCACAGCAAAACCTCTGCAAGCTCAATATGTTTAATCCTTGCAGAAGAACATAATATCAACTAGATTTTCCATTTGACTGATTCATGACCCAAAACACTAACTTGAGCATTTGTCTTCTCCTGCTTGTGGTGGTCCCTGAAAGACAAAAATCCCCACAAAAACCATAACTAAGTCTTGCCACTCCCTTTGCATCTTGGGATAATTCACAGGGAGAAAAGTGGAAAGAGAATGGTTAACACTTTTCCCTTATCAATTTGAGTTTCACCAGTTAGAATGAAATAAAAATACTCAGCGAATAAAATTTAATAGAACTGAACTATATGATAATGAAATCTATTACAGAAAGAAAACCCTATACACAACAGAAAACACATCTACACAGTACTATAGGTAATAAAATAAAGAAAAAAAACTGTCATAAAAGCTAACAATAGGGAAGGAAGAGAGACAACAAAGAAANTCCTAGTTTTTTACTCACAGCTTATATTTTAGTTTAAAAGCTACACAACTCTTTTTATTTTTATTTAGAAATAGATGTGATGTATCAAAATAAAATATACGTAAGATACAACTTTAGTAGAAGATTGTGAATGCTTGGTCTGATTTTTGTGAGATGCAGCAGACCAACCAACACTCACAGGACCTGGCAGAATTGGGGTTATGGGCATTAAAAAACTCAAGAGATTTGACTGTAGGATAATTTTGAGCACAGAGATGCCTTTGTGCCTCACTCCTAATTGCTTTAGTGAAATCTGGATGTGGTATTTTAAAAATACCCCTTTGAGAACATTCCCAATGAATCAGATTTCCAGTTGTTATATTTCTCTTTTGATTATAAATTAACACCTTCCTCCATGGAACCTAAGAGCTGTCCAAGCTGTGGAACTTTGACATATGATTAAAAGCTCAAAATAAAAAAAAACTATTGAAGTTTGTTTGATTTGGTTAAGTTTGGTTTGGGTCTTTTATTAACTGCTGAGAAATTTAGTTAACATTTATGTATTCTGCTTTTTGAGTGTGACCATACAAAACATTTCCTCAAATCCAGCAGGAGATGTACTCACCTGCCTTGGTAATATCTTCATGCTTTGCACCTGCTTTTCCAAGAACACTTATCACAGAAAAGACTACCCATCTGCAAGCCCATAGACTTGTTTTATTTAGTTTTTGATTAAATGTATGTGGAGAAAATACTATTTGACATTGTGTGTTTACTAATTTGAGATTTTTTTCATCTCTTCTCGTTCTGACTTTACAGTATGAGAAAGGTCTTTAGTGTATTTCAGATTTATCAAAAAACCCACCCTATAACAATTTGTATACAATATAAACTGAAAATTAGCATCTCAGGGCTCAGAAAACTGTGACACATCAAAATGGTTTCCTAACAAATAATCTGAGATTTGGCCTGCTGGATGGTCATCTGTTTTTGAACTGGAATAAAATAAGACATGATCAGGGGAATCTAATTTATTTTTTCTCAGTCTAGTCTATTTATCAATCTTCTGGATTTGCTAAAAACAAATAAATACTTCACTTTACTCTTTTTTTTACTTTCTCTCTCTACAACTTACTTCAAAATAGTCATGTATATCCCTATTCAAACATAATTTCTTTGAAAAGACTTTTAGACTTTCATTCAGAAAATTATGTCTTTGTTGAGGAGTCAAATAGGAGATAGATTGACAGAGGACCTGATCCTCAAGTGACAAAGTTAAGCACATGCTGATGCTTGGCAAATATGCATTTGCTGTGTACAAAGTAGGAAATAGGAAAGGCAATAGGAAATAGGCGAGATGTGGCCTCTCAGCAAAAATCCTAATGTAACACTTGTAAGATTATTTTATCACTTGTGTTTTACTTTATTTGTGTTCAGTTGCGTTCATGTTATGCAATATATAATTAATGCTGTGAAGCACTTATATTATAAAATACCATTAATGTTCACAAGAATATTCAGTAAAAATATGCAAATGCTATTTCTTCTGCTCTGCCATGGAGTTATTTGCTAGCAACAGTACATTGAGCAGGTTGTTCAGACAATGCTTTCATACTTGTATCTGAAGTTAATTAATTACTGTCTCACATTAATTAATTTATGAGGAATGAGAAGCTGGTTTGAACTAAAAATGGAAAGTTTGTATTAATAAAAGTTAAGCCAAAAATTTTTTGGCAGTGTCAGTACTTTTCTTTCAAAAATTAAAAGGTTTTTGAAAGGAACTAATTCTTAAAAAAGCCTCTATTTCATCAGCTTGCCATTTTCCAAAGGAAAGTGTTTCATCCCAGAGTTCTCTGACAGGCCTAAACATTTCTCTAGTGTTAGGCCAGCACACATGGGAAGTGTTCATTTCCACTGGCTGCATGTAAAATTGGTTTCAGGACACAGATGTTTGCAGTACAATGAAGGCACCAATTTGCATTTGGGTATTAACTTCTTTTCAGATCTTCCATTATGGAAAAGTATGAAAAAAATATACTCCAATTTTCCATCTTCTCTCTCTATAACAACACCAGTTTGCTTTTCATGCCAGAGTTGTAGGATCATTAGGAACACAAGTTAAACAAATCCTAGGCTTTTCAGAAGTTTCATCAAATAGCCAACTTTTCTGTATAGCCAAACAGGAAGAATTCAGGATTCCATTCATTCAGAAAATTATATTCTACTTTATGACTACCTGTTCAGGAATAACTTGAAAGAAAAACAAGTTATATCATAGCACAAGTCAGTTCTGTATTTTGTGTTGCTCATAACACTCCTGGGCATTTCAGATTTCCTCTCATTANNNNATTTCAGATTTCCTCTCATTAATAGCCTTCAGTGTCTCTTACTTCAATCAAAAATCCCAACTTCAGTAGTGGTTGCACTTATCTCAAAGAAGATATTGCAATCCTTTTTTTTCTGTCTTGTATATGGCACAGGCCCTTAAGACCATGATTTAACATTTATTTCAATTAACTTTGAATGTATTTTTTTAAGAATTGAGAATTGAGATTCTTAGGAGTTGAGATTCTTAGAATTGAGATTTTTAAGAATTAAGAATTGAGATTCTTAGGTCATTCCATCTTGACATTTAATGCTTGAA
>WAAG01076170.1:14184-40982 GCA_013390105.1 Tichodroma muraria | reverse complement strand
AGAGTAGGTTTAGATTAGATTTTAGGAAACAATTCTTTACTGTGAAGGTAGTGAGGCACTAGCACAGGCTGCCCACAGAGGTGGTGGATGCCCCATCCCTAGAAGTGCTCTAGGCCAGGTTGGATGGGGCTCTGAGAAATCTGGCCTGGTGGAAAGTGTCTCTGGCCAGGGTTTGAACTAGATGAACTTCAAGGTCCTGNTCTCAGAGAGATCCACATGTCAGTCTCCCAGAAGAGCATTTTAGCCAAAGGACATTAACCTGCAGGGCAAAAGGAAAGCTGGTAGGGGAAGACTGGAAGAGGGAAACTGGAAGTGGTAACTTCTTAAAGGTTGACAACTAGACCTGCAAAACCTGCTTGTCACATTTTGGTTTGATCTGAATGTAAGCTGACATGGGATAAGCATGCAAGACGTACTTCAGAGGGCTTCTTAGCCCCCGCCTCTTTATTCTCTGGGAGGAGGCCAGAGTCACCAAAATAGGAGTGACTCTGCATCATAAAATGCAGACATAAAATGTCTGACAGGAGTGTGCAAAGAGGACAGAGCCAGGATACTGCCAGCAGTGTCCACTGACAGGGCCAGAGGCAGTGGGCATAAACTGAAAGAGGCTCCATCTGAACACCAGGAAACGATGTTGGTCTTTTCTACTGTGAGGGTGACTGTGCCCTAGCACAGGCTGCCAAGCAAGGCTGTGAAGACCCCATCAATGGAGATACTCAACAGCCAACGGGACAGAGATATTCAACAGCCAGCTGGTTCTGGGCAACCAGCTCTGTGTGACCCTGCATGAGCAGGGGGCTTGGATCAGATGGCCTCCAGAGGCCCCCTCCAACCTATGTCTGTGATCTTGTTCTTAATCCCTGACTATGTCCAAACTACTTTCAGAGAACAAACTGCTGTGAGCATCTTGCAGCATGGTAAGTGAGCTCAGTTCTGGTGAAACCGTAAGGTCTGGCAGAGGAACATGCTTAGCAAGCCTTCTCTCCTGTACCCTCTTCTTTTATCAGAGGTAAGACAGCCAACACAAGATGTTGCAGGGCTCTTTCCATTAAGCTTTATTTGTTAAATGGCTTTCTAAGGTATACGATGTGTTTTATAAGATTCTGCAGTCATTTTAATCCTCTTCAGCATTGTGACAAACTTGGAAAGTAGCCTCACTTAAGTGGAAAATCTCACCCACAGCACTGAGGATATGACAGGGCACTCTGGGGGCAGATGATCTTGATGAAACTGAGTCTGGAGCTCATTTGAAAAAATGCTGGTCTGAGGATTTGCATAGTTTACATTAATGAATTCCTGAGTAACCGAATTTACACAGAAAGTGGTAACTGGGATGAGGTGCTTGTATGGTCAAAGATAAACTGCTTACAGCTTAATTTTGATTACCAGGTTGCATGATCCACTCTAATGGATCTTGTCTCTGCTGAACTTGATCTGCAATGCACTGCTCCTATCAAATCTTTCTCCTGTTCAAATGCAGTTAATTGCCAGATGTGAATTTAATGGCCTTCACAGGACACACGACTACAAGAAACTGCAATTGTAACTTTCTCTACCTTTTCCCCAATTCATCATAGCAGTGATCTCTCATCTCTCTGAAGAGATAAAAAAATCAGCTTTGATGACAACCTCTAAATGCTGTTTTATGTCGTTTCTGCCATCCTGGCTATGCACTACTGCTCTGATTGAGAACCAATTCACATTGACTACCAGGTAAGTTATCTACACCTCTGTCAACTTGCATTATAAATAAGAGAAATGCCAGCTCACGTTCATGGCCACTAATGACCATTTCCCTGATCAGCTCAGTCATACGTATGACATACAGTAGGAAAAAAAGCCAGTATCGTACAAAAGCAAAAAAGGAACAAAGGCAATCTGTAGTACAAATCTGTGTCTCCTACCTCCGCTCGACCTTCGTAGTATGTTAGCATAGACTTCGTAAGTACAAAAAGCCTCTCTTTGTAGTTTAAGGGAGAGGTCCTCTTCTTCTGCTGTGATCTTTTAATCAAAATCTCTTGTAGGATAGTAGTCGTATTCATTTCAGCCACTTGTCAGCTCTCTTCTGGCCATTGAACATCAGTTCCTGTGAAGATGAGGAATAAAACATTACCAGATCTTTAGAGGACCACAGAATTGGAGATTTCTATAAAAAATGAGCTTCTACTTATAAATGAAACTGCCTGAATACACAGAAAGCTGGCGCTCACCTGGAAGTTTACAGAAGTTAATTATTAGACTAAAAAGTTCAGGCTTTGCTCAGCTGAGGGCTGCACTGGCACATTCCCAGGAAGCCAAAAGCTGTATGTGACTGATGAAATAACATACACTACAGCCTACGTGACAGAGAATATGGGTGAGAAGTCTGAAATGTGCTCCAGGCAAACAGCAGTGTACAACTGCTCTTCGCCACAAACCTGTACAGAAGTTTCTAACCTGTATAGAAGTTTTAATTGCTAATGTATGTGCATGCATAAATGTCATTTGCAAAAGAGTTCTATATACAAAATTGAAGATCACAGAATCATAGAATATCCTGCATGGAAGATACCTACAGGGATCATTGAGTCCAACTCGTGGCCCAGAACAGGACAGCCCCAAGCATCACACCATTTGTCTGAGAGCATTGCCCAAATGCTCCTTCAACTGTCAAGCTTGCTGCTGTGACCACTCCCCAGGGAGTGTCCCCACTCCCTGGGGAGCCTGGTTCCAGTGACCGACCATCCTCTAAGTGAAAAACCTTTTTCTAATATCCAACCTAAACCTCTCCTGACACAGATTCAGGCCATTCCCTTGGGTCCTGTCACTGGTCACGAGAGAAGAGATCAGTGCCTGCCCTTCTCTCTCAAGGAAGTTGCAACTGCAATGAAGTCTCCCCTCATTCTCCTCCAGACTGAACAGACCAAGTGTCCTCAGACATTCTTCTTATGGATTCCCCTCTAGACCCTTCACCATCCTTGCTGCCATCCTTTGGATGCTTCTCAATAGCTTAATGTCTTTCTTATATTGTGGCACCCAAAACTGCATACAATAATCAAGGTGAGGCCACCCCAGTGCAGAGCAGAGGGGGACAATCCCCTCCCTTGCCTGGCTGGTGCTGCTGTGCCTGATGCACCCCAGGATAGGGCTGGCCCTCCTGGCTGCCAGGGCACTGCTGACTTGCATTCAACTTGCCATCAACCAGGACCCACAGGTCTCTTTCCACACTGCTGCTTTCCAGACTCTCATTCCCTGGTCTATACACACAACCAGGGTTGCCCTGTGCCAGGTGCACAATCCAGAATGTGCCCTTCTTATGGGCAGTTAGACTTCATATGGTTGGTGATTGCCCAGGTCTCTAATTTGTCCAGGGCTCTCTGCAGGGCCTCTTTCTGCCCTTGAGGCAGTCAACAGCAACTCCCAATTTAGTATTTTTGGCAAACTCATTTGGTATTCTTTCAATCCTGCATTCAAGTTGTTTATAAGCATGTTGAAGAGTTCTGGGCCTACATCATCAGCCTGGTGTAATCCCATTCCTACAACCCTTTGTACCTAAGATGGATCAGTAAAAGTAAATTTGAAAATTTACCCCAGTTTTATTAATGAAAATTTTCAGACACAAATGGTTTTCTAGAAGATGTCAGTTTAAGAACAAAGAACTTAAGCCTATTTTTCAGAAACTGCTAAGCATATGCCTTCCAACTTCTGTTTAGAAAGACTTCATGCTGACCATCAAAATCAAGCAATTGAATTCAGACAGTTTTGGTCACTCAGTAATGTCAAGCTGCTTTAGGTTCTACACCACAGCTGATACCTGTAGGAAAAACTTAGGAGTACATAAAAAACAATGCACCCACAGATACTTTGCTTGCAAATTTGGCTCCAGGGTCCTGCCAGAGGCATAGTCAGGCAATCTCTCTGTTCTCTGCAATAATGCCAGCTTAAACACAGCTGACATCCTCCCTCATCAACTCATCACTGTCCTGTCATGCCACCCTGCCTTGTGCAGGTGCAGGCATTCCTCCTGCTGGGCTGGGAAGCAGGTTAGGGAAGGGATCCAACCTGACATTTCATCATGCAGCACAGGCAGCTGCCTGCACAGACACATTAAATGAAGTGGCACAGAGGCAGGAATGAACGGTGTGGGAGAGGCTGTGAAGAAGCTGTTCTAGAAATCTTTTTCCCCACTCCCTTCACTCACTTTCTGCCAGCCCTGCCCACAGCAGTACTTGGGCCCTCCCTGCCTGAAGCTGTGCTCCAAAGCCAGGGGAAGCTGCACGCACAGACCTGGAGAGCAACTCAGGCTAGAACAGCACAGCTGGAGCTGAAGCCATGGCTTGAAGAAGGAACAGCAGCATCCCCCAAAGCACCAGTGACTGTGAACAATCTCCCATCTGTGTGGAGGGGGCAGGGGGATAAACCCAAACCAAAGCCTTAGAGTAAAACAACAAAATAATTCATTTTTCACAGGGCTTACTTTATGCACCTATTTACTACTTAAGAGTATTTCAGAATTCACTGGGGAAATGGAATGCACATTTTTCTCTGCAGGCAACATAACTTCAGCATGGATAAAACAGTACATTTCACAGAACTCTGGCAGAGAATCTTGAAAAACCACAAACCTCCTCTCAACATTGCCTTACACGATTTAATTTTTAATAAATCAAATGTAAAAAAACTCACTTTAGTGTGTCTCATTTTGTGAGCAATTAATTGCTGTAACAATACATGAAATGACACCCTTTGCCTTCCAGTCTAGTCTTGATACTACTTTTCATTCCCTGGTTTGCCCAGCTGAGCTCTCATATCCCATACTGCTGCTATCTCAACAGCTGGAAGTAGTTGTTAACTGCTTTAAAATATCCTTTTCTTTCCTAGGAATACCTCTTCATACATTAAAAAGAAAAATATTCAGTGGTTTAAATGGAACTACAAAATAAGACCAGGCTAGGATGCATAAGTAAAAGATGATGATTGGACTGCAAATGGTGATTATTATGAATAATGTCTTTTTGTTATTTCTTTTCTTCTGAAATGCATACACATATAAATTGTTGGTAATCTGTCACACTGCAGTCTGGGAAGAAGGCAGATCTTTTTTAATCAGTAATTGTCTTGGATATGTTATTTAACTACAAAGCTGGCCAATTCTGATTTATTGCCCTTCTAAAAATAAATTGTCAATCTTAAAGGTAATTGCAGAAGGAAGAACACTACCATAAACTGAAAAATACAAACATTGTCCAAAAAAATAAAAGTCAGTATTAACTTTCAGACCAGATTAATGCACACACAATTTTAAGGGTTCCCATCACAGGCTCTCTCACTCAAAACAATTCTACTGTTCTAAATAGTAAAAATTGTATGCTTGTACTTAAGAAAAACATAATTATTATCCATCTTATAAACTGTGAACTTAGAGATCCCTGCAGTGCTGCATTAGAGAGTGCAAGAAGAATTCGAAGTTAACTATGATTTCAAATCTCAATACTGATACTGTTAATATATTTCATTTCTCTACCAGGTTACATTAACATGACACAAGAATCAAAAAAATCCTTTTGACAAAATCAGGGTTAAAAAATAAAAACATCAGTAAATGTCTGCACTTGGTTGCTACACTGAATTATCTCTGCTATGAAGATTTCAGCAGATTAGAACCAGTTCCCCTGGTCACAAGATCAGCCTTTGAATCTGCATTTGGTCACAGAAACCTGTTTTATTTGAGGTTATTTCCAAGTCAATGGTTCTAGATACATTTCTGTTTCAATAAATAAGGCTCAGGATAACTGAACCCTCACCTATTATTCCGAAAGTTCTATTTCAGAATAGCAATACTCCATTAAGAAGCCCCTGTAGCAGCCACACTTACATCTTATCAAACCCATATATCACTACTTTTCTTCAGTACAGTTTTAGACATTTTCTGCACATTTTCCCTGCCCCTTCTTCCCCCCAAACACTCCTTTGTTCCCAGACCATCCCTCAGAACAAGAAGCTGTTTGCATGACACATTGTTATCTTGTTATAAACAGCTGTGGGAGTTTCGGGCTGACACCCAATATAGACTTTTCACAATATGACTTGTGCCAAGGAATTGCCCTGCTCTCTGCCAACTTGGTTACATGATAATAAATATGATCTAATTTGCAGAGATGCTGAAGACTCAGAATTATGGCAAAAATCAGAAAGACTTAGAGATTCTCAGCTTTTATCGGAGCAGGAAAACATTCTCAACTTTAAGTATCGAAGTATCTGCATCAGCTTGTATTTGCCATCTTCACATTAAACAAGTATTAATCTGTATAGCCATGAAGTCACCACACACCTTCCTCAAAACAAATGAAAACAACTGTTCAGATAAGCCTTCTAAGTCAATATTGGTCCAGATGCACAAAGTACGTTTTCACTTGCAGACAGAGATTCTTACGCATGCCACCTTTCCCAGTTTTCACTGGGGGAAACTGAACCACTAAGTGATGTGGCAAGCTCAGGTGTTGCAACACTACCCACCCCACATATCTTCTGGTTCCCACTCCCAGGTCCCAGATTGTGTTTGTTTATTGAAACAATTAGTCACCATAAACTGGCTGGACAGTAAACCTTTAACATTCAAAAAGTTGAATAAATGTATGAAACTCCCAGTGCAAGTTCTAGCGAGCAGAAAAGAGAAAGTGCATCCAGTCTGATCAGGCCTTCTCTAAGCAAGTGTAACAAGTAATTTTCACTTTTTAAGGCACAAATCTTTGCACTACACATAGTCATGGAGGAGCTCATAAGAAAAAAACACATTCTGAAAAACACACTTTTTACAACGATACACAAGGAGGAAATATTTGTGGCTGAAAAGAAAAATAAAAGCAAATAAAAGCAAGATGGAACTGTTTTCCGAGTTTCAACACCTCCTTAGTGATGGTAAAATTTCCCTAGGAATTTGTGTCCTTCAGTGCAAAGCCTTAATGTTAAGCTGTGGGCAATCAAGACAGACAATCCCTCTAACAAATCAGCATCCTCATCTTTCTGACTTGGATTTCATGCATCATGCACAACTGTTCTTTTTCAGATTTGGAACACATCAATCCAAACCCATGTCAACTCCAGATCTGGATATTTAACATTGAAAATGTACCTACTAGGGCAGTAGATCTAAAAATACATATATATATAGAATATTCACTACTTCAATTTTTGAAAGTATCAATTAAAATGTCGATTTTAAAAAACCCAAGTGGTACCTTGTAGTCCTTCTTCAAGTCTGTAAGTTTCAGAGTATTTTTCCTCCTTCATTTTAATTAATTCAGATCAGTTTGCTGATCAGGCTTATATTGTGTCCCTGCAAATGTCTGCAATGGGGCAAGTGAACAGGCAGCATAGTGCTCCTCTGGGTAGAGAGCAGAAACAGTGCAGAAGGAACAAGAAAAGGAGAACTCCTTAGCTTGTTTTTTCTGCTGGAGCTTCTGTTGCTTTATCACGAAACTATGAACTAAGTTACATGTGAACAGTTATTTACATAAGTATCCAGCACAGGCTCACTTGAATAATTACTACTCANNNNTGGATTTTTTTTAACTGTGAAAAATGTAATTTGGGAGGACTACTTTCTAATAGGTTTCAAAATTATAGCCAAAGATTTGCAAAAGCTCAGTTTCTCTTTAAAAATCTCCTAAAATAAATGCCTAATTTTATATATAATCAAACCCTGTGAAAATAAAATTCATATTTGCCTGTACAAAATTTAGTTTTAAAAGTAAGCAGGCTAAAGGGTAACTGTGACAACTCTGACTGGAGATTCTGAGACCATGTGATGTTGCAAAATATCCTTTATTCAGCTGAAAGGTACTCATGTACACACACAGAAGGAGTATTTTATCACAATCAGAACCAGTTTTCCAAAATTTACTGGAAACAGGCTCACTACATTTTACAAAATATATAATTTGCTTCCTTTTAGCATTCTAACTTAGGTAGTTGGGGTAAGCAAAGAAAACAATGATGACAACTAATGGCCCCTCTTAGGGTCAGTTGGCATTGGTGGTTTATCACACCAAACTGGAGCATCAGCTCATGAACCATTGCAAGAGAGATGTGGAGCCCAAGTGCACAGAACAGCTCAGGAAAAATAGTGAGAGCACCAACAGGGTTTCTTTTCCCCTTACAACGAGGATTTAGTGGAATGGCATGTACACGTCTCCAAATCATTTATAAACTCAGCTATTGCACCTTACTGGGATTTCCTGCAAGCCATACACTCCAGTTACTAAGTTATCCTTTCAGCTTTAGAGGGCACCTTCTTCACAACTAAATTATTCAGGAAATTTATGAGACAAAAATTACACTATTACCACCCATGATGAAGAAAATATGTTGACGTGGGCATTTTTTACTTGAAATTATTTAGTACTAAGCTTGAGTAAACAACGCTATGGGATACCATTACAGAAGATGAATTGATCAATTTTCACTATCCTCAACAAATTCTTATATTTTTACTCATTCCTCTAGAGCTTAGTACTTGGAGTTTTTTTATTTCTCCCATACAAAATCTTTGCAATATTTATAAACTTGCATTGACTATTTTG
The DNA here is from genome assembly GCA_013390105.1 of Tichodroma muraria. NCBI lineage: Eukaryota > Metazoa > Chordata > Aves > Passeriformes > Sittidae > Tichodroma > Tichodroma muraria. The sequence goes on along the minus strand of WAAG01076170.1, from coordinate 32,421 downwards.
CCTTCAGTTTTTTCAGACCGAAAACCTCTATCATTTGTAATGCTCTCTGCTGCAAGATAATAAAGCTGAAAATTAGTTTGGGACATGGGAAAGCAAGGCACAAGAAAAAACAAAAGACTAGGAAACTTCAGCATTTGATATTAACCCTTAAAAGGGAGACAGCAGATTTTCCCAGGTCCAGACTTCATCACTCAGGTTTATTTTTATTCTAAATACCATGTATAAAGCAGAGTGAAAATGGCAAATGATTTTCAGTTGTTATCCAGCAGGTTTTGCCCTCTATGGTGCCATCACCAGGACTTAGGATGCTGCAAGATGTTCGACTCGTAGCTGTCAAGATGAGGCAGAGCATAAAGAGATTTGCTTAATTCACTTGTGCAGCATAAAGGTCTGGTGAAGAATATTGGCTTGGTTTACCTGCACAAATATAACTGACCCTCACCTGACAGAGAAAAGGTAAAAGATAAAGTAAGGACAGAAAGGGACGGACAGGGTCTGAACTGGGAAGAGGTATGTGGTGTAATGGTTCCTTTTACATGTCTATGTACCTTCGAAAGGAAACAACCTGCTTTATTCTCACAAGCATTTTCAAAGTAAAGTTAGAGATGGATGTGGAAGAACTAACTCCAAACTGGCATGGCATTGGCTTGGAGGAGCTGAAGCCCCTAAGGAGCAGAGTCTATATGCTTCACTTCTACAAAGAGCAAGGCTACTCCACCACTACCCCACTGGCGAGGCATCTGGCAAAGCAGAGTGCTGCCTCAGCCTTTTTTCCAAAAATCCCCTGCCGATAAGAAGGGAAGAAAAACAGTAACACCCACTTACTAAAGAAACAGGCAAAGATGAAATTGGCAAAGGAAATGGGTGATGCCTGTGCAAAAGATTTTCTAACTTCTCCAGGAAGCTGAAGATTTAGAGGGATGGAAAAATAAAAGCTCTATTGCATCAGAAGTTGAACCTAACTCTGTTAAGGAATCCTAAAAGCTCACCATCAAGTAGGAGGACAACTGCTATTGTACACAACACTGTAAATATGAGAAAAACAAATCAAATCTATGGGAAAGAAAAACATAAAAAGAAAAGAGGTCAACCGTGCCTGAGGGTATCCTTCTTTTCAACTACCATAAAGGAGTCAACTTAACTTTATTCACAATTTGAACTTGTCTTCTCAGATGTTATACAATCTCAGGTAAGCACGTGATATGTTAGACCAAAAATAAGCTCAATTTATTTCACTATTCAAGACACTCTTTTGACATGGTCTAACTAAAATACTGAAATACATAAAAATTATGACTGTCTTTACACACAGGGAATGACTAATACTTCCTCAGTTATTTCTCTTTCCAAACACTCCAAGACCTTTTTTCCCTAAACAACTGCTTGTTCTCCACCTACTAAAGAACTACTTGTTCTCCACCTGCTAGACTCTGTGGAAGCTACACAGTAAGAAATACTTGAACGAACATGAGAATTTCTGAAGACAAAGCTGTGAAGTTGACTCAGATGATGAACTACTGGCCCCATCTCACATGTCGACTAATGGATGTATTTACCTTTAAAGTCTTTATTTTGAGGTAGTATTATAAGATCACTCGATAAATGTTGCTTTTTCACACCTACTGAGCAGCTGACTAGTCTCAGCTGACAGGGCTCAGTAGACATGAAAAAGCAACATTTACCTATATCTAAACAACATACCTAAAGCTGCAGGTCAAAACTGCCCTCTCTGCAGGAAAAACCCAAGGCAATGAGTGGAGAACAGAAGATATCTAAGTTCCCACTTGTCACGTTTTCCCACGTTGTTTTCACCAGGATATATCCCCTGTGCTACAAAACAAGCACAAGAGATCAAACACAAAACGAACAACCATTTGCATTTCAGCTGAGATGTTGTACTGCTGTTCCCATATGTGGCAAAGCAGTGGTGTTGGCAAGGTCAGTGTGCTTATCTTGTGATTCCAGACTCTTACCCTGTTATGTTGGATAGGTGTGCTTATTTTGGCTGGGGTAGAGTTAACTTTCTTCACAGTAGCTAATACGGGACTATGTTTTGAAACTGTGTTGATCACAGTGTTGATAATACAGAGATGGCTTTGTTATTGCTGGGCAGTGTTAGCACAGAGCCAGGACCTTTTCTGGTTTTTTGTATTGCTACACTGGCAAAGAGATTGGGGATGCACAGGAAATTAGAAGAAGACACAGCTGGGACAGGTGACCCAAACTGACCAAAGGAATATTCCAGACCATATGACATCACCTCAGTATATAAAGTGGGGGGAAGAAAGAGGAAGGGGAGACATTTGGAGGTAAGGCATTTGCCTTCCCAAGAAACTGCTCTGCATGATGTAGACCTGCTTTCCTGGGGATGGCTGAACATCTGCCTACCCACAGGAAGCAGTGAAAGAAATCCTTGCTTTCACTTGCATTTCAGCCACTTGCTAACAGTCTCCGCATACAGGACTGAAAAGCCAGGCTCTGACCTTGAAGAATTTCTTCTTCACACACACTGCATCCTAAGCAACAAGGAAAACCAAAGGACTTCAGCTTCATTCATGTCAATATGTAAGTATTAATCCAAGGGAAAAGTTTCTTGCTGAATCTGAAAATAAACACAACTGACACAGTGCTGTGGTCTCATGTTTTCCCTTTCCTCTGGCTAATGCAAGGTAGTGAGGATCTCTACCAAAGCAGCTTGTTATCTCTGCTCTCCTTGAAGTCAGATCTCAGACGCTGAGGTGTTTCAACTGTTGCAAGTCAAACAGGGAATGAGAACACTTGTCAGGTGTCACAAGACATTTATGGTCTTAAGGAACAGCATTCAGCTCAAACTCCTTGAGACATCATGCAGTGCAGTCATTAATGCTTGATAGTATCTTACTCCACTCTGCTTATCTATGGTGAGACACAAGGGTATTAGAGAATCCATCAAACATCATCAGAACTTGGGCTGCCATAATCCAGTTCCATTGAGGTCAAAATTACAAGAAGTAAAGTTAAGGCACTGCAAAGGTAACATAAGACAGTCCTTTATGGTTAGGTCTCAGCTTTTCATGGGGAGTGCCTGCATCACACTGACTTTCAGAGTTAGTTTTCAGGTTAAGAGATCCAGAAAAGTAACTAAACCAAACTGAGGGAATTTTGCTGCTTGCCCATGACTTTTATTTTTTTCATCAGAGAGCTGTAATCCCCTTCATGGTTGAAGAGAGTGCCTTGGTGGGAAGAGAAAGCTGCTGTGGTGGCAAAGAGGCTGCCTGCAACCCCTGACACGGAACGATGGCCCTCCTCTCAACGCTCACACACTCCACAGCCCTTCACTACGCCGTTCTCCCAAATTCCCTGCTGATAACACAGACCCTTGCAGTTCATCTGACACACTGAAGCTGTAAATATGTCTCCTTCCAACAACCAAACCTGTTATATTTGAGGACAACTGAGGAGGACTGATTGCCTGCCTGCAGCCTTCAGGGGGAGATGGTCCTCATGGCTGACCATGACAAAGCAAACTGAAACTGTCCAGCCAGCCGTGGTTTGAATGAAACAGCAAAATCACATGTGGCTACATAACTAAACATGTAACAGACTATGTGTAAGTGAGCTGAATTCAAGTTGAATACAGGACAGTCATGCAACCAAGAGGTGTCTTTTCAGCAATGTCATTTACTCCTAAATGATTGGGTATTGTCCAAACAAAGGCAACTTCTAGGTAATGTCATTCTTCCGAAGAAAGGTAACCCCTGCCCATGAAGGACAGACCTACTCTCAGGAGACTTCCGTAAGTCTTCCCAAGATTTCATGACCCCATCTGAACACAGTGGCCACTTCATAGTATTTGTAAGAAATGGCTCTCTCTCCATCCCACCTCCATGCCCAGCAAAAGCAAAAACCTGCTCCCTCTCCCCAAAGCTCCTTCTACAATGAGACTACCTTCACATGAGTACGTAGCTGTGTATCTGTTTTTCAAGGTTTTATCTCACATGGTGTTTTCCCTGACTCTGAATCATAGCCTATGTGGCTGAGCCAGGACAGGGGATGACTGAAAACTGCCTGTGCCATAATGGCCACGGGGCAGTGCTCGGTTCCCCAGTTCCTCTTCTGCCACACCAAAGAGCATTCATGTCCATCCAAACACTCGTTCCCCTCACTTGCCCACCGCTTTCTTTCCTAATGCTTTTTCCATTAGAAAATACACATAGAAAAACAGACCAGAAGCAGGAGAGCAGAATGCTCCTCTGCCTGAGGACTGGCAGAGCAAACTGGTGATTTGCTGCTAGAAGTAAACCCCTCCATTAACAAAAATACATTTCTTAAGACCTGATTGATCATTTGGTAAAACACAGGTGTAATTTCATGGGCTTCTGGAGAGTTGTGTCCCATGACTTAAGAAATACATCTAATGCCTAGCACTAGCATGAGGTCCTGGCCAAGAGAATTAGGGTAAATTGGACTGATCCCTCTGCAGTAAGGAGCAGGACGCAGCCAGTGCAGTGAGTCTTTCCCTTGCGTTTTGCATAACGGAGAAAGCTATGGGTATCAGCAGGTCATTTAATGAACTCCATCATTCTAATTTCCATGGTGCAACAACTGAGTGACCATTGCCGACACTTTCCAGACAAGGTATTGGTAATTCTGTGCAAATAGATGCATCTATATAATAATAAAGGTATATGTAGCACAAATACAAAAACATATGATATATGTCCTTCAGGAGCACATATTAGAAATTTGAAAGCACATAATTAGAAATATAAAAGGTCCACCATCTCAGGCTTTCTTCATCATGCCAACCTGTACTCCACTCTGAGTACTGTTTTCCATATTTTTCCGTTTTTATAGTTCCTTGTAATATTTCTGCAGAAGAGTCATTGTAGACTGCTACAATTGATTCTTTAGCATGCACAAATCTTCCTTTTTCAAAGAACAGTTCCAAGTTCAGCAGTAAAAAGGAAACAGGTTACTGAAAAAAAAGTCAAACTGAGCAAAAGTAGAAAAATAACTTAGACATCAATGGTTAACAAAGGCTAAAGACTATTTTCCATGACCTTTGCATTGACAGCAGGCAGAACAGACTCCTATTGTCTAAGAAACAGAAAACGTTTTGCATATTTGAGGTGTAAATATTTGTATGAAACACTATTCTGCACCTTATCTTGGGCATCCAGTTTATAAGCTAACACAACACAGAGGGAATTAAATCTACAACAGGTTGCACCTATATTTGGTGGGAGAGAAGACTTTTCTTGATGCTTCCAAGTAATTCTATGAATTAACCACCTCCCAGTTATTTTAACTTCGTTACAAGATATCACATATCATGGTGTTTCTGAATACAATGTTGCTTCAGGGCAAGATGAAAAAATATGGAGCTAATATTGTTTTATCAGCTCTACTTTTTTCTCTTTTTATCTATTGTAGGCAGCCTAGTGGATAGACTACAATGCCAAATCCACAGTGTCTACAACTAAGCATTAAAATGTGATTTAACTTAGAACATAATTCAAGCTGCCTCACAGTCAATGGTTTCAAAATATTTCAAAGACTTTAAAAATTCTGTATTAACATTTAAAAACAAACAAATGTGGTACTCCTGTAAATTTTGAAGCACTAATAAAAGCAGGTCTGGCAGCTGATAACCAGAGTTCCTTCAAGACAGAGGTGTAACTGCCAGTATGGTTTTGATTTGCACACCTATGAAATTACCTTATCAAAACAGAAAAGGTGCCAAACATAATCACGCTGCTCTGCTTTCAGTGGTTTCAACAGGCAAGCTCACATAGAAATCAACTAATTGGTTCAAAATAATCATAATAATCTAATATTCATTTAGAAATTTAGAGGAACGTATAAGGCACCCTTTCACTAAGTGCAGAAATAAATGTGATCATTTCATGGAAAAATGTATTTCACAACAAATAAAATATAAAATAAACCCCAGACAAACATAAAGCGGAGAGTCTGATAGCAAACAGGCCCTTTCCAGCTGCAGTCCCCTTACAAACCATAACCATCAAATGGCTATGAATAACTCCCTGTCTGGGAGCTACTCCCCCACCTACAAGAGCAGTACCCAGCAAACAAGACCAGGACACCTAAAAAAGGGCCTCCTCTGCACAGCTGACATGATCTGAGCAGCACAGCTGGTGTGTCAGAAGGAAAGAAAAGCACGTGCTTTCTGATAGCCCAAAATACTCTAAACATTTATATAAGAGCAGTAAGTAATAACCCATCTTCCAGTCTCTGTAGAGTTTTGAGAAACTGAACAAAACTTCATCTTCTATCAAAGGTGAGACAGTCAGATAGAATATCAGTAACACGTACTCTAAAATGAAAACAAATGTTCCAGAAGCAAGTACTCGCGAGACACCTTTTTGCCTGCATTTCTACTACAGTCAGTTTTTCCGTCCATAGAAGCTACATGTGTTTGACTCATAAAACAACCCTAAGTATTTCAGATTAGCATCTGTCATTTCAAGGAGGGAGCTCACGGCTATGCCTGTACTAAAAGCTCCGTTTACAGCTCAAACTACCCGTTCCAACTTACAGGGCTGCAGAGAGGAAGCCTGTGGAAAAGCACCATGCGAGTCTCGTCAGCTACTGAACAAGCAGCAGGTGTGCTGTATCGCAGCACAAGGCTATGCAAGAGCATCCTACCAAGAAAGGGTAACCCGATGCGGGACAGAAAGCAGGAGGAATTCTTAGGATAACTGAACTCAACAGAAGGCAGTATTTCCCTTGAGACGAGACGAAACAGTCTTAGCAAAGCACAGCGGTTACATGGAGGTAAGACTCAGAAAAGAGTCACATAAACAAGGAAATAGTCAGCAATGTTAGCTCTTTCAAATGGATTGGGAAGCCTGGGCCACAGCCCCTTACACTACACAGTTAGAACAATTTTAAGCAAAGGTTTAAAAGACGGCCGTTGTCACTGCTCCCGCTTACGGCCGCTGTGACACCTGTGCGCCGGGGCAGCCGCCCCTCCGCTCCGGCGGCGCCGCACACGCTCGGACTCGCGAACGGCGGCGCCTGCGGGGGCTCCGCGCGCCGCCACCCCCGGGCCCGGCACTGGGGCACGGAACCGCCCCGCTCCCTCAGAACCGGCCCGGCACCCTGCCTTACCTGGGTGTCCCGGCCGCCGTCGCGGAAGGAGTCCGGGCGCCGGCGGCGGGGAGGAAGGGAGGGAGAGAGGCGCCGCACTGCCTCGCTCCAGCCCGGGAAGACAGCACCTCCTCCTCCTCNCCTCCGCACTCGGGGCGGGTGCGGCACGGCGAGAAGCTGAGCTGAGGCGTCCCACACTCACTAGACCCGTCGGGAGCTGCCTGGAATCCTGTCTGTGAAGTACAAGAAAAAGGCAAATTACGTAACTCGGAGCAGGCTGCAAACTCTCCCCCAAAATCTAAGTTTTTGGCCCCAGCTGCTTCTAAATTGTGTGAAAGCTGTGCTTTAACTACAGCATTTCTCTTACCGAACCACGGTGAGAATGAGTGCTCGCAGGACTCCGGGCTGGGCCGTGGTGTGGCGGTGGTCACAGAATTCCCCCATCCCGAGTGGGCTGTGCACCCCGAGGCTGCTCCTCTTTAACGCCCATCGCAGATCCGCTCATGTCCCGGTGACCCCGGGCTTACGGTGCCTTCCTTCATATCAACCATGCGCAATAGTCGCACCCAGCCACCCCAAACCTACAGCCAGAATAACTGAAGTGGATTTTTGCACCCCTCAGCTGCCTGTGTTGAACTTCAGAGTTCAGGGTCTGTACTGAGATGGTGTGTAGGCTCTTTTCTTTACCTTCTTTCCTTCTCTTAGCCTAGTCTGACCTATAGAAACTGTCACTGCAAAACCACATTGAAAGAAAAAGATCTTGTAAAAAACATCTCGCACATTTCAATCTAGAGGAAAGCAAGCAGGGTTATGCTGTTTGCAAGAGAATTGTTTTGTTGTGATTAGTATGTAATAGCTGTATCAACACAGATGTCTTTCTGTTCAGCTAGAGGAAATGACTTACAGAGCCTTTGTTTTCACTTGAGGGATTTCTTCCGACTTACTTTGGCACTGTGGCCATGTCTCCCATGCCTGTCACACTACTGCTGAGACCTGGGAGTCACAGGGCTGAATGGCTAGTGTGTGGGGCCTCTCTGTTTTAAATGCATGGGCAGTCTCCATGCAGCCACTTTATGATGACCAGTACCACCATCTCATGTCACCACTCCCCCTTCCCTCCACATCCATGCATCTGTGGTAGCACACACTCAGGCATCCATTCAGACATCTTTACCCGCTGCCGCTGATGCGGTCGGTTTTGCAAACAGCCAACTATTGCTTCATTTTTCAAGCAATGGCAGCTACAGCTTTCCTCACCCCCTCTGCTGCTGCTGTGGCACAGGGAAAAGGCAATAAAACCGAACAGTTGCTTAAAGGAGGAACTTGAAACAGCTTTGGCCTATATGGTGCCCTTTCTGAGCTCTAGAAAGAAGTGATGTCTAGCAGAGAACTAGATTATGCATTATGCTACACTGTGACTTAACCAGCAACAGCTACATTACTCCTGAGGCTTCACTCCAGAGCTGCAGCAAAGGGACAGCAAGGCATATCTCTCTGGTTCAAAGCATGTGACCATTGCCATGCTGAAGTTTTTCTTCTTACAGCTACTGATTGGGGGTTAACTACTTTGATGTTGATCAGTCAACTTACAGAGCATTTGTGGTGGACGTGTGAATCACAAATTTACTTGCAAACTTTATGGAGTTCGCACTTCTTGGTTCCCTTCCTGTGTTCTTCTACTGCAGTGGCAGACAAAGGACATCATCAGGATGGTGGAATCAAAGCAACTACAGGATGACACTGCTTCTGAGGATTTTGCTCTGCCACTAAGGAAAGAGTAGTGGTGAAGAGTTCTTGGGGCAAACTCTCGAGGAGGAAGTCTCCACTTTGGGAGAGACTGAGGCTTATGAAATTTCAGGCCCCCATGTAGGGTAAAGTACCAAAGAGAGAAAGACAAATACACAAGCTGGATGGCAACTTTATAATAGACCACCTTTTCCAGCAGTTTTTCACCTATTGATGCTTCATCATCTCATGGATCATGCCCATTCTCTCTTTGAAGCCAGTGTTGTTCTTTTGGGTGGGCTCTTGGGTTCAAAAAGCCACTCTCTAATATTTTTGGTCGGAGAGAGGCATCTCTACCAGTTCCTTGATCACAGAGAGGCTCTTCCTCTTTTTCCTTTACATCCCTGTCAAATCTTTGTCCCTTCATTTCTCAGAGGATTCCGTCAATTTAGTCACTGAGCATTTTCTTTATTTCTCTTCCCTCGCTTGCTGTGGGCAGAGATAAACTCTTAAGACGGAACCCTGTGAATGAGAGAAGAAATTCAGTCATTCTTCATTATCTGGTTTCCCTATCAGCAAATGTGTTGGTTTTCCTTTCTCCACAGCTTTGGCCGAATTCAGAGATTTTGGAAGTGATAATTCCATTGTACCACTGAAAGTAACTAAACAGTGGAGTGTAATAGAGACGTACCATAAAATACTCTTTCTTGCAGTAAATGTTGTTGTCTTGAAGGTGTGTGTCAGTTCAGTGCCAGCCACTGGGCTGTGTTTTGTTGCAGTAAATGTGAGGATGTATCCCAGCTGTGCCACTGTTTTGATAAGACATACGTTGTGTCAAGAAGCGAAAGCATCATATCAACATAGCGACAGGTTGGGGCACTGGTGCAGGGTACTATCAACAGTGTTATGTCTGGTAAAATGTATCTGTTACAGACAAATGCCACCCTAGGGAAAAGTACTTGCCCCATGGGGTTATGGAACAGATCATGTTGAGTGTGATCACAAGGCACATAAGGGCAACCAGGGGATCAGGCCCAGCCAGCACAGGTTTAGGAAGGGCAGGTTCTGCTTGGCCAACCTGATCTCCCTTTTATGACCAGGTGACCCACCTGGTGGATGAGAAAGGCTGTGCATGTAGTCTACCTGGACTTCAGCAAAGCCTTTGATACTGTCTCCCATGGCATCCTCCAGGAAAAGCAGGCAGCTGAGGGATTGGATGGGTGCACTCTTCGGTGAGCCAAAAACTATGTGGACAGCTGGATCCAGAGAGTGAAAGGTGTCACACCCAGGTAGTGGCCAGTCCCTAATGGCATTCTCCAGGGCTTAGTGTTGGGCCCAGTCCTGTTCTATATCTTTATCAGTGATCTGGATTAGGGGATCAAGTGCACCTTCAGTAAATTTGTGGACAACTCCAGGCTAGGTGGCAGTTGATCTGCTGAAGGGCAGGAAGGCTCTGCAGAGGGATCTGGACAGGCTGCTGGATCAATGGGCTACNGTTTGGAGCACAAGTCCTATGAGGAGGGGCTGAGGGAGCTGGGGGTGTTTAGCCTGGAGAAAAGTAGGCTCACGGTGTACCTTATTGCTCTTTACTACCTGGAAGGGAGGTTGTAGTCAGGTAGGGACTGGTCTCTTCTCCCAGGCAACAAGTGGCAGGATAAGAAGACATAGCCAATGAGTTTTGAAAGCACACTGGAATATAGGGAATCTGGGTTTTTACCCACTGCTTTAGAATATTGTAGCATTTTTCATTATAAACGTTGCCCAGCACAACATGGAAGATCTGTGCATAAGCTGTGGTTATAATCTAGATTTATGGAGTGGCAATTATCCATCCATATGTATCACTTATTATTTCCTTGATCACCATCTCCTCTGAAAAGTTCCCTCTAGGAATGTTACTTTCTGGATTAGGAAGCTGCTGTTTCCAAGTGGGAGGATGTAGCTGCTACTGCTGGGCAGCCGGGAAGGAGCAGGCCCTGACCTACCCTGATGATAACCTTTGATGGTCTAGCTGGGATTAATCTTCTTGTGGATGCAGGGTGATTTCCACCATGATGACTTTTTATCCTTTCAGTGTGAACTGTTGTCAGTTGATGTCAGATTTTCCTTTGGCATGCAACTATGTCACCTGACATTTTGGGATTTTCATATCCACAGTGTAGGCAGGAGTCATAAATGAATGATAACTCCATGCAGGAAAAAGAAACTGGGGAAATAGTTTATCAAACAGTCAGATTATTGCTATACCAGGAGTAAAACTCACAAGACTTTGCAAGGAACACTAATACAGTTACTGATTTAATGAACAAAAGGTAAAAGAAGTGTCTATCAGATTAAATTAACCTTCAAAAATCCATGCATACACCTCTCTAAAGCTACCAGACCCATAAAGCTGCAAGAGAGTTTGTGAAATTTCTTTAATAGGTGGTGGGCGTACTTGACCACAATGTTTGGTAAAATCATAACCACACACATTTGTCAAACCTTTCTTTCCTCTTTCTCTGTGCTGTGGTGTAATGCTGCAGTGCAACTTGCCACCACCAAGGGAGTTAGTTATTAAAAACAGGGCCCTGTCTTCGGCACAGTCCAGCCTGATTTGAGGGATGGCTTGATGTGCTAATATAATAACATGATAGGAAAGTAACATGAATATGGAACATGGAAGAGAACATAAAGTCTTCATTCATTTGCACATTTTACCTGAAATTCAGGGTTAGCACAGTAGTGCTAAGGAGCACGTTGAAATTCTTTGTCAGTCCTGGTACAAAGAAAACTATCAAAAAAGACAGGGATGTGGATTAGTATGTTGGATTGCTCAGCTCTGGTGATTTTCAACTTGTGCTCTCTGACTCTCTAGATACTTCTTAGAGGACCCATACGAGGTAACCAGGAAGGGCCACAGTAGGACTCACTATCTAAGGATCTTTAGATCTGAAACCTACTGCCCTACCAGCTAACGTAGGTATGGACTATCTGAAGCATGCAGCTACCAGGAACTACGGGCAAAAATTCTGGCTAGATGACACTGCAGGGAAGCCTCAGACACTGTGATAGCATCATATGTGGTTTAGCACATGCTGCTGCTAAGGAAACAGTAAGTCTGCTTCAAGAGCCAGCTCCTAGAGTTTGAAAGCAAATTTAGCCTTTAAATACAGGTGGAAAAGCAAAATTTAACTAATTAATATGGGTGCTCAGTGAACAGAATCTGAGCTCAGCAAAACTGGAATTTCACATCTGACTTTAGTGGAGTTACACCAAATTTACAGGGAAAATGCTGAAAGGAAATTTTGTATCAAGATTTGGTCTGTTTAACTAGAATATACTATGGAAAAGTAGGAGTCAATGTGTAATTTTAGCTTGTACATAAAGTATTACGGAAGACTGAGTAAGGTTAGAAAGCAAAGCAAAAATGCAAACATAACTTTTCCCTCTCAGGAGAAAAGACTATTTTATCTCCATTTCTGAGAGGTTTGTATCACTGTGTATATAACCATGTTACACTGATTTAATTATAAGAAGCAGCTGAACCACATTGGTTAGAAGGCTATCACAACAAATCCCCAAGAGAACATCAGATTCGGTTTGTGACATTATTGTAGACATGTCCCTAGTTAAATTATTCTGAATTTACATGTAGGTCAGATTATGGGTTTGCTTATGGAGCTTCAGTGTATTTGGAATTCCCTAACACAATTACAAAATAAAATATACCATGCATCTGGTTGACTATATAAGCCCACTTCAACAAATGCAATCAGTAGTATGGCAGCAGCCTTCAGTCCAAGCATTTTGCCACATGACCTTAATTTCTGTCCTTATCAGGCTGGCATCCCAGTAATGACAATTCAGAGTAAATCCACTGTGATAATCACATACATGACCTATTATTTTAGAGTGAATTTGACATCCTACACTCACTTTAAAACCCATTTTTCAGCCTTCATTGAGAGACAATAATGTTACAAACTTTCAAAACAGTTGCAGCAAGTAGCATTTGTTTAGTTATTAAAGATTTTGTACCTTCATGTTATAAAGTTTTATTTAGCTGATGATCACTTTTCAAGTTATATTTACCAATTAAGTAAAATAGAGGCAGAGATTTTTCTTTTTCCTAATTCAACCCCTGTGAATGTGCATTGCTGTGAGCAAAGCTGAATGAAGGCAAATGTTGCATCCTTCGCAACGTCATGTCCACAGCTATGGTCTTGCTGAAAAAATTGCCTTCATTTTTCCTAAAAGCTCTTAATATTGAAGGATAGGGAGAGTTAGGGACCCTCAAGTAACATAAAGAGGGAATTTCCGCTTCATACTTCACTGCTGTTTCCTTGCAACCTCCTGAAGCTGCAGTCCAACATTCTAACAATATTTCAAGTCCAATGTGGCCTGCAAATATGGTGTTTAATAGGTGTATGTGCGTGTATAAACACAGAGATACGCGAGCGGGGGTGCACACGCACTAGCTGTTATACATCTAACGAAAGACGAGTTAAAACAATGCAATATGGTTCATCGCTTTGAACTGCAGAAATATGGCAATATGAACAGACCATAACCCCAGTCTTCCCAAATCAGTACTCCTCTAGCTTCATTGGACTTTGTCATAAATGCAATATTTTCTGAGAACTATTTAGCTATCACTTAATTCTTAGGAAATAATCAGTTGTCAAGAGCACTAGAAGTTTGTTGTTGTTGTTGTTGTTTTTCTTAATTACATTCCTTGGCAAACCTTAACGTTTTTTCTCAAAATTTTCTTGCCAAAATGTTTATGAGAAAGGAAGAAGTCTTTAAGTCCCTTGCCTCATGTGTTTCTTTGTTCTAATACCCAGGCCTGTCGCTAGTAGGAGATGCCTGTGCCATGACTATGAGTGGGCTGACACATTACTATCTACCCTCACATTTGGCTTGCAAACAATACCAGGAACTGAGCCCATAGAAAATATCTCGCTCTCGCCACCCTGCCACATTGTTTGAGCTGGGAAATTGAGACAAACTGCTACATTCTCGGTTAAAAATAAGAGGCCTTTGAATTTTCCCTCTACTCTGAACTTTCCACTAACGGTTGACTTTTGTCATCTTGGCACATCTCCTGAGGTCTGAATATGTCTTAGCTTTTATGTAGGGCTTTCTGTACTTAAAGAATTGTGCAGCATTGGAACAGGTTCAGACCTGTTAATAAAGGAAGTGTAAAACGTGTCTTACTAAACCAGACAGCAGCATCCTACTTTGCCCTAACGTGCAGGTTTGGTTGCGATGGGGGCAAGATGCCTCAGCTCAAGACAATTCCCTTCTCCTGGAGGAAGCCTAAATGTGGCTCATATTTAGCCCCAGAGCACCACTGACTTCAGCCACACTTGGGCTCAATCTGTCCCATATATTCTTTTGATTTTGCATCCTCCATAAATCCCTCACGATGAGTGACTCAGCCTTTTCACCAAGGAACAAAGGCATTTAGAGGGTTGTAGCTCATGCCAAAGAATGTTTCAAGCTGAAAATGATAAAATCAGTTAAACTGCATGTGTGCAAAGTACAATACTGCAAGGAGCCAGGGATTTTTACAGATAAGGATACATACAGAAGGCAACTTCTAATAAAATGTACATGTTCTGCTGTGCTTATTATTGTCAAGCTGTCAATAAATAGATTTTCTGTGATGGTAACTACATGCTCAGATATTATTTCTCCTTTTTAATTTTGGGAGAGAAATACAATTTTTAAAAAGTATTAAAAATTTGATATTCTACCTGGCAGCAAGGTAGAATAGTTCAATTGCTATTTTACTTATCATATTCTAATACCTCTGCTTAGCATTTTGATTGAAGTCAAATACATATATACATATATATATATATATACAGAAAAATACATGTCAGTGAACATTTGCAACATGGTATGTGTACTGACACTCATAATTACTACATGCATTAACAAAACCCAACATGAAATCTTACAATTTTGCAGCTTACCTGAATTACATAGGCACCTGAGGGACCCTGATGCAACAAGCTTTAAATTCCCACTGATAATAGGAATAAATAGGAAGCATAAGATCAGGTTTTGGTTATAATAAACCATCAATATATGGTTTATTAATGTATCATTTGCACTGGGAATGTTCAGACTGTGTAGAATTGTAACTTGAATGTGGAGGAAGCTGGAAAACATGCTCGTGGGGCATGGTTCTTTGACTTGCCTAGTTCTTCCTCCCCAGTGTTTACCCCTGTTGCTCCTAAAATCACATCTGGTTGAGCTAAACAAGATTATCTCCTGACTATACTGAAGGTATCACTATTTCCTTGGTCATTTTAAGGCTCTCTCTCCTAAACTTGTCTGAGTGTGTTTTAATCTTACTTCACTGTGACATGTTCTGGGTAATCTCCATAAGGTCTCAGCTTAAACAGTTTCATAAATATTTCAAAACAGGCTTTTCTCTTCATTTTTATTCAGCAGCTGATAAACCTGTAGTTACTGAAGAAATTCCTCCTAGTCTTTTAAGCACCTTGCCTTTGTTGCCTTAGACTTCTGTTAATTGAGATCTTTGTTTTATGGCAGTTCAGTTCAGAGATTTTCTTCTGGTAACAAGTGTATGTCATTAATTATTTCTTTTCTTTGGACATAACCATTAACAGAAATAATAAATGCAGTCAGTCCCTAATCCAGTTACATAAATCATCCCCGATAGCCAGGGCACTTTCCTTTAAGTACAGTAATTGCTGCTGCTCTTTGGCTGGTTTCTTTCCTCTGATTTTCCTGCATCATCACACTGATTTCCATAGAACAGCATGTCAGTCACTTTACTGAAATCTATACAGATTTGCTTTATTGCAATTTAATTTTCTAAAAATATTGTGTATTTTAACAAAGAAAAATACAAGTTGATTTGTCACGATCTATCTTTGGTAACTATGTCTCCAATTTTTATCTGCTTTCGTATCTGTTTCCTTCACAAAATGTTGAGTCCTTGCAGACAACTGAATCATCATAATGCACTTTTGTGTATCGCTTTTTTCCTCAAATACTGCTACTTCACTTTTTATTCTTTTAATCATATGGTACAGTTGTCTGTGTTAGTAAAAATCTTTCTACTGAATTTATTATCTCTGCTACTCAGCCTCCTTGACAGGTGAGCTCTTTGCCCTTCATTTTCACCTCACACGCAATTTCTCTTTCCACACCCATTCTCATGAACATCTTTGGGTTTAGCTCTGTGTACTGCAACAATATCATTACTCATGCTGAGCCAAATAATCAGGTAGTTTGGGGTGGGACCTTAATTACCTTTAATTGCAACCACATTCATGATTTATAAGGCATCCACTCTTTTTTTGTTGTTTATATGGCCAAGGTACCTATTATTATTTGTTTAAATTTCTCTTGCAGTCTCTTCCTAAGTTTGACTTCTGACATTTTCACATGCCTTTTGTCTGGCAAGACATTTTTTCATTTTCTGTTCCTTGTAGTCTCTTTAATTTATAAAGTTCAGGGTTTCCCAGTTAATTGCGAATGGAGCTATTTCCATAATTTTTCCCCTTTGGGATACATGCCGAAGATGATTTCTGGAGCACTTAGGCGTAGAGGAATTCCAGTCGCCTTCCACAGTTATCTGACTGAGCCATTCTGGCTTCAAATCAGCTGTGTAGCACCAGTATTTTTAAATTAATATTTCAGCTATTTATATTCTGCAGAGTTTGACTTCCCCTTGAGTAGTTCTATTAGGTGTACTTAGAGAAAAACAAAGCACTTAAGAAATAAAAGTTGGATAATTTGATAACTGCTCCAAACAAAGATCTTTAAATCTAAAGGGGATAGTAACAGAAACAGAAGAAATATGAAGCAGGAGCATGAATATTGACACAGACCATTTTATCAGGCTGTTTTTTCAATGTTTAGTAGTCTCTAAAACATCTGTAAAATAAAGCAAAATCACATGAAAATAAATACGATTAGTTGTAATGTTTACTTTGAAGGATGATCTTGCTGTTGCAGTCATTACTGAAAAAGAAAAAAATCCCAGTTTCCTTGGTGAATGTTGTAATAATATTAGAAGGGAAGAAAATAATTCAGTAGGGAAATAATGGAATACATTTGTCCTGATTTGTTTTTTACATCAAATTGTTTATCAAGACCCACCTGCAACTGGACAGGTGAATCTCTTTATCAAGCCTACTGGCTTGTAGTGAGTGACCTGTCATATCAAGACTATTTTCCTTTGATTTTGTCTGCTAGCTCTCCTGGGGGGTCTCCTGACCCCCTTCCTGGTCAGCCTACTCTTGTATTCCACAGTAATTTCTAAGCAATATTTTCCCAATTTGCCTCTCATTCACACACCCTGTAATATTCTTGCAGTGGGAAATCTAATGATGGTTCTTCTTGTGGACTTCAGCAAAAAGGTATGCACTTAATTAGACCCTGAGAAACATGCTCCGGGAAACAAATGAATTCAAATTTTCTTTTAGTTTCCCTGCAGGGCCTTTCCTTTTGCTTGTCCTTGCTGACAGTGGCTAACTCAGCTCCTAGTTGAGGTTAGCTGGTTTATTTGAGCAGCAGGAGACCACAGAGGGAATGTTTTACTCAGTCCTATGAATTATTTGTTATTTTACCACTGTTGGGTAAGATCAGCCCTCATCTGATATATTAAAAAATTACCATACAAGAATCCAAAAGGAAAACATCATGACTCTGTGTTAAATAATACTGGTCTTGAAGAAAAGAAGATCAGTAAGTGACAGAACTCATTACACCATAGGATTTACTTCATGGCATCCTCCAAATACAGGGAGTTTCTTCCACTGTGGAATGTGCAGGGTGTCCTCTCCAAGTGCTCCCAAAATNTAAATCATCCCCGATAGCCAGGGCACTTTCCTTTAAGTACAGTAATTGCTGCTGCTCTTTGGCTGGTTTCTTTCCTCTGATTTTCCTGCATCATCACACTGATTTCCATAGAACAGCATGTCAGTCACTTTACTGAAATCTATACAGATTTGCTTTATTGCAATTTAATTTTCTAAAAATATTGTGTATTTTAACAAAGAAAAATACAAGTTGATTTGTCACGATCTATCTTTGGTAACTATGTCTCCAATTTTTATCTGCTTTCGTATCTGTTTCCTTCACAAAATGTTGAGTCCTTGCAGACAACTGAATCATCATAATGCACTTTTGTGTATCGCTTTTTTCCTCAAATACTGCTACTTCACTTTTTATTCTTTTAATCATATGGTACAGTTGTCTGTGTTAGTAAAAATCTTTCTACTGAATTTATTATCTCTGCTACTCAGCCTCCTTGACAGGTGAGCTCTTTGCCCTTCATTTTCACCTCACACGCAATTTCTCTTTCCACACCCATTCTCATGAACATCTTTGGGTTTAGCTCTGTGTACTGCAACAATATCATTACTCATGCTGAGCCAAATAATCAGG